>BKCP01008292.1:2272229-2313192 GCA_008636005.1 Striga asiatica | reverse complement strand
TATTACACACAGAATTTTGAAGCAAAAATACTACAGGGTATCCGGTATCCCTGACAAAGAGCTTGAATGAAACTAATAAGAGAAAATTTAAACTGGTCCTTTTCCTCACTTGTATTGATTCGAAAATCCAATAACGGTGCTAATTTGGAAAATAAGTGTGAAAACGAGAGTCAGCTAATTGGGATGGCACATTAAGGTATTTTCAGTTATAACATCCTTGAATGAAACTAATACGAGCAAAATTTAGCTGGTCCTCCTTTTAACCCATCTTATAATTTCCTAATAAATATTACTGAAAAGTAAAGAATTTGTGTTACGGGACACACCACAAGCGCAGAAAGGGCCTTATAAATACGTCCAAATTATTCGATTATAAAAGAAGAAAAAGAAACTCGATAGACCTATAAGTTGTCAAACTCACCCTTGGCCCTTGGCCCAGCGCGAGAGTTGATAGAGTTGCACTGTCTCGTTCGAAGCATGACAAGCAAGCAGCAAATAGTTGCGAGGCTGAACCATCCATGCAAACCTCATGAATAACCCAGAATATACACACATTGCTGCATTCATTATTTAAAAAAAAAAATGTTAAAAGGGACTATTTAAATAACAAGGAAATAATCTGCTCCAAAATTCGACTTTAGACCTGCAGTCATGTTGCCAGATATCATTTCTGGTGGTTTCTTCATGTCCACCAGTCCCTATAAAACCAGTTCGTTGTAATTTAGATAAAAGTTTCAAAATTAACTTATTCTGAGTACTTTTACTGTTCAGGGTAGAGAGGCATACAGCAATGACAAATCCCCAGTTAGCTACAGGGCCCCAAAAATGAGTAGTCTTGGGTCCAACAGGGCTGTTCAAAAATGCTTTGAAGGAAGAAGCCATTGATGAGTCAATTGGCAGACCTGCATATGAATACAAGACAGCCTGTGATATCAGCATCGATCATCTATATTGCAACAATAACCTAAAAACAACTGCCAATGAGTTTCCATGGTCATATTAAAGGATGTCGAATCTATCAATGTCAACAAGTTTGAGATAAATTTTGAACTTATAAATATGTTGTACTAATCAAGAAAATGGTACAAGAAATGTATATATCGAAGAGTTCACGCGATAAAACACAGAAAAGAAGCTGTTCAGAAAATGAAACTGGGTACAATATTATAAAGGGAAACCAAAGAGAGATAACAAGAGACAACATTGGCATATATGCGGCTCAAGGCATCCAAATGACACACATGAGGCAAACAATTAAGAGTGAATATGTTACAATAAAAATCCCACCAGTCAGCTCTGCTGACACAACAAATTTGACAGAAGTTAAAACCATCAGAAATTTAGAAAACCAATGTGCCAAAACACGGAACAAGAAAAAGTCGATATGTATTAACAAAAATATTGTGTCTGAATGTAAGATTCCTTCTTGTACACACTCAAATTACATGATAATGCATCTGAATTAGTTATGAGAAGAACAATTACCAGTAAGAGACTAAATCTAATATTCCTAAAAAATTGAAGAAACACCCTGAACCTCTGAATACTATACAAAAGCTGCTAAGTTAAATTAGCCCATAGTTAAAAAGCTAAACCAACTTGCTAATAATACGCAAGTTTACGAATAAGCACATCTTATAAGAAATTCCTAAATCCTAATGAAACCCACGATTAATCAATCCAATAAATTGAGGGAAGAATAATCCACAGAATCAATCAATATGCATCCAAATCAAGCAAATACAAAAATTAACAATAACGTTGCACACTTCGAACACTGAATTTCAATTCCTTGAGAACAATCACTGAAACAATTAATCATTTGCAAAAACCCATGAAAAGGTAATCATACTGCACGCAGTCTTGACGGGCTAGATAAACAAGCAATTTCCTCAAAATTATACTTCATGAATTAAATAAAGCACGAGAAAAGCAACAAACCCGAGAAAATCCTCACATCNAAAAAAAAAAAAAAACACATCAACAAATCTGGCACACGCAAACTCAAGTATATAATAGAGACAAAGATACCATACATCTGTATCACATATTTCCTCAAAGATCGTACCTTTCGCGGAGATTTTCTTTCTCTCACAGTTCGTTGCTTGTAATATCAAGGAGATTCCTTTAGCTCCCAAGTCGTCGTTGTTTGGTCGTGGGCGAAATTGCAATTTATGCAAAAAGAGTGCCTGACGACGCAAATATAAGAGCTCTATGGTCTAAAAGACTAAAACATAGCACTTTCTAAAATAATATAATAGATAGAAGTATAATGATTGATACAAAATATATATATATTCTTTTCTTATAGTGTGTAACGGGTCGATCGGTTAGACGGTTTTATATAAGAATTTATGTTCTATATATAAAAATTTATGCTCTAAGCCATTTTTATATTAAAAAAATTGTTTTGTTTGAATTTTTTAGTTTGATTTGGTTAATTTTAAAAAATGTGGTATGATTAGTTGTTAATGTGTATATTAAAATAACATTTAAAATAAAATGATTAAAGTTGATTTGATGGAAAAGTAGGAGAGAGAAAATTTGAAATGATAGTTAGTTAAAATTATGTGAGTGGATGAACAATGAATTAAAGGTAATGTGGTGTGTAAATAATGATTGATTAATATTATTTAATTATTGATAATATTGATCATAGTGGGGTTGGATTAAAATCTATCTATACTTATATTAAAGAGAGTCTTATTTACCAAATTTAGTAGCTAGAAAAGTCAACAGCATTTATTGTCATTACTATTTCCATATTATATAGTTTTATTTAGTATTTATTTTTTTGTTACGATTTTTAAAAACAGATATAGTCAAATTCTTTCATCATTAATTACTTCCCATTAATTATAATTTATTTATTTATTATTTTCTTAGCAAAAGTGGACCAACATTAATTGATTTCCTTAAAATGTGGAAGTTGTTGCTTTATTTTTGTACAGAAAATCGGGCTTCATTATAGAAATTTGTTCAATTACACAATGAATTTGCTATGATATAATTATTTTTTATGGGAACTTTTGTTTTAACAGAAAAATATGGCATTTCAATAAGATTTTCGATTTTTTAAGACTGATTATTATCATGCTATGAAATTGAACATTCTAATATACCTTAAGAAAATATACACGTGGTGTATACATCAGTTAATAGAAATATAGAATCCTCATATTTTTATATATATGTATGTAATTTTTCTATTACCAAATTTAATTGATAGTTGTTGTGTTATGGGTTTTTTCATAATTGTTATTTGGTTGTTGTGATATTTAGTTTGGTTGGTGTCGCAAAAATTCTAATCCATATATATAATAAGAGTAATCATTACAATGCAAATTAGAAAAATATTGATATTAGAAGAGATTGAGTTCATGGCTTTTCTTAAATCAAAGTTGTTTAATTAGTATATAAAATTAAATTCTAAAAAAATATATGTGTATATTTTTTACATTATTTATACACTATTTAATTTTGAATTTATTTACATATTTTAAATTGATTACTTATATAAATAATACCAATGTGCATTAAATATATTCCATTACATAAAATAAAAAAAATAAGAAGACGTGCAACTTGTATAACTTTATAAATAATAATGACATTGTATGGCAACAAAGTTTAATAATTAACTATTATATAGTGAATAAGAATAAGTAAAATTGTTATTTTATCTTATATCAAGGAATAAATATATATAATAAAATTAATTTTATATTAGTATAAATGTGTTAGTGAGATAATATATTAATTATTTTACAAGTTAGCCCTAACACGCTCACGTTTAATGTTCTGACTAATAAAACAACGCTGATTAAAAGATGTGAAAAATAGATTACAATTTTTTAGATTTAACGGTGATTAAAAGAGGTAGAAAATAGATGATAACACTTTTCAGACTTAAACGAGACTTAACGGTGATTAAAATAGGTGAAAAATGGATAATAGCCCTTCTCAGACTTAAACGGACAGAGCCTGTGAAAACAATTCATTTAATATCTCTCTCTCGTGCATCGCACGGGTACGTACTAGTTGAGTTAAAAGAGTGGTCGAGTTAAAAATGGTTGGATTTTTTTGAGATGTTTTGTATCCAAGTATCCTCTTACACACTGATTTCTTGTTCACAAACCAGATTCAAGGACTTGTAGAGCTCTGTAAAGGTCCTCCAATGTAAATATTCTAACGTCAAATTAATTAATTATGTAAAGTCTCTATTCAGAGTGATCGGGTGAAATACTACTTATATAGAATACTAGTAGGGTTAAGGTTGTGCACGTAAAGTGACTGAGAATAGTATAACCTATGAGTATGCAGATAGAGTTAGGTGTAAGTTTGTTAATGAGAAATTGAAATAGCTCGGAGAGAGCGAGCAAATCAGGGCGAATGGGAAAGCGGAGACCACTAACTACTTCGTCGACGAAAAATGTATAAAAATCGGGAGGAGGACGGTAATATGAGTTGCCTAAATAAGGATCTTGGAAGACCCAATCTAGAGGGAGCTCGTATAACCATCCTCCTACCAATTTTGAGTATTTATATTTCTTAGGTGTTGCCCCTTGTAAACTGAACATTTCACTTTACAGTCGGGCTTTCGAATGAGAAGTTTCATGGGTCATGTAGCTTGACATTAAGCTCCTTATGTAAGCTTAGCAAGCAAACATTTTGGCCATGTTTTAGCTTTTACCTGGGATGTTTACTGAACGAATTTAAACTCTAACCTACATCTATTATCACTTTATTCATTCTACCATCCTAATCAACTCATCACATTGGTTTAATATAACATATATGAATAGGGTTTAATGGTCTAAATTTCTAAACTAACTCAAACACTCAAAAATCAAGAGACCCATTTCTGAGTGAAAGTCAATGATAAAAAAATCAACACATTTTTTATCTCATTTGCAAGTGTTTTCGATGATGTTGGATACTAGACATGTGGATTAATGAAGAATAATGTGGAGATTAGTGGGTTAATTTTTTATGAAGAGGAAGAAAGAGATTGGTAAAGATGTGGATTTTGGTAAAAGTGAGGAAGGAGTTTGGTGAAGATTTGAATTTTGGTAAAATTGAATTCAATTTAAGGGCAACAAATAAACATTCGGGTAATAATAGTAATTTGAGTAAAAAATGGTTAAAATTTGTTTATAAGGACAAAAATATAATTTTTGTTATTATTATCTATATATATCTAAAAAGGTTGATGTAAAAATTTTAACCATTTTTTACAGTACTTAATTGCGTAATAAAAAATACGTGCAATTGATTGTCCATTGCAAAAATCATGGGACTTACTATCTACCCAAATACAATCCATAATTATCTTATCACTTTTGGTTAATAAAAAATTGTATAAAAAGATATTCACTACCACCATTACAACTCATCATTCACGAGTTCACAGAAAAAAAAAATACAGAGAATAATTTTTCATCGCAATATACTAGGTAAAAGGTAAATCATTATCTCAATATTTATTCTATATATTCTAAGTAAATCTTCTCATCTATGTCCGCAGGTAGTATTTCATACTTTTCTATTCATAATCAAATATATCAAAGCTTCACAAATTTTACTTCACAAAGAAAGTGTTCAATAATTTATATTTTTTTCCCTTCTTTGCAATCCATTTATTTTTGTTACATATATATAAATTATAATATTTTTAATATTTCACACATTAAACATTTCAGGAAAATATATCATCCCGTACATCGCACGGGCTACGCGCTAGTTATTTTTAATAGGGCAGCAAGTAGTAATTTGGAGAAAACAGACGACAATGTCCAAACGAAATATTTGTCTACATGTCTATGATTTGAACTCGTCAGTTTAGGCCCAAACGCCCGGACACTTGAAGAGGAAAAAAAAAACCACAAGAATTTCATCTTTCTGGGACTGTGTGAAACAAGAGATTAATGGAAAATCCAGTAGCAGATGATCTCGTGGAGTTCTTGAATGCCTCCCCAACAGCTTTTCACGCAGTGGGTAGTGACTCCTTTTCAATCTTCTTCTCATAAGATTTTTACCTACTCTTTGATATTCAGTGGCCAAATTGCTTTTACCCATCTCATAAGATTTTTATATGCTCTTGATTTGCGCTGGCTTTCAGTTGTTATTAAGATTCGTTTTTTGCACCCAGCGCAAAATTTTCTATAGTCCCTCTCTAGGTTTTGTTGTGGAAGACACTGGTCTTCTGTTTTAGAAGGAAAAACGAGATCTTGTGTTGGTCTTTTTGTTGTGTGTTAGTATTTATTCCTAAGTTAATGTTAGAATCTTTGTGGGATTGAGATATGCCATGCCCAGTAATTAAAATAAAATCTTTGGGACATTGATTCTGTCAATTAGATGAAGCCAAGAAGAGACTGAGAAGTGCCGGGTATGAGCAAGTATCAGAGAGGGATGACTGGAAACTAGAAGCTGGCAAGAAATATTTCTTCACCAGGAATCACTCAACAATTGTTGCTTTTGCTATTGGTAAAAAGTATGTATGTGGTTTTGTAGGTCCATATTTGTTATGTTCTTTTCTGGTACAGTTAGATTCTGCAATTGTTGAATCAATCACCTTGATATTAGCAATTGAAATGATAAGCCAAAAAATAAAATTCCAAGGAATTAAAGTTTGAGTATTTGTGAGAAAACATATATTTTTCAGTATGTAGTATTGCTGAAATAGAAGAGCGAGAATTTCAAAGGCTGTTAAAATTTTTTATATAATTATATGAAATGGTCAATTTACACATCACATGAATTTCTTGACATGGGTTGAGCTTATAATGTAATTGATTGTTCAAAATAGATACACTGCTGGGAATGGGTTTTACATCATTGGTGCCCATACTGACAGTCCCTGCTTAAAGCTGAAGCCCATTACAAAGGTGAATAATCTACCTGTAACATGGTTTACATTAATACTTATGTTAGAAAGAATGTGATCTGGAATAGTATGTTTGTTTTTTCAGGTTACAAAAGGTGGGTATCTTGAAGTTGGCGTACAACCTTATGGAGGTGGCCTGTGGCACACGTGGTTCGATCGTGATCTGGCCATTGCTGGAAGAGTGATAGTTAGAGAGAAGAAAGATGAGTTGCAGTCATTCTCTCACCAGCTTGTCAGAATTGAGGAGCCTATTATGCGGGTCCCGACTTTGGCGATCCACTTGGACAGGTCCCTTTTCCAGAAAATCTAATGTTGCTTGTTTGATCTGTATAAGTTCACTATAGTTGTGTTTGGAAAGTTTATATTGTTTGTCTTTATTGGATAGGGAGGTAAATGATGGTTTTAAGGTTAACAAACAAAATCACCTTGCTCCGGTGTTGGCTACATCAGTTAAGGTAAATTCAAGAATGACTAGCGCTCCAAATACATGTTATTATTGATATATACACATACGCATACACATATATTAATTTATGAAATCCCTACATTATTCGGTGCTATTGTTTATCCATTTTTTTAGATTATATGGAAGAGGACCAAACCATAAGGGTATTTTGATTCTTATACTTTTAAAATCCTTTTTACATCTGTTGTACAGGCTGAGCTGAATAAACAAGCTGCCGGGAATTGTTCCATTGAAAGTGGGTCGAGTGCAGGGAAGAAAGCAGATGGAAGGACAACTACCAACCAAAAGCACCATCCCCTTCTTCTGCAGGTAAGTTTATTTTGTAAATTCAACATTTCTTCATTTTTCTTTGCCTCCCTTTTAAATTTCTGTTTCCCCTCCTTTTATTCATTTTTTTTTAACTCTTTGAGGTTACAATTTTTGTGCTCCATCGTTCCTCGTAATTTCAGCTGATTGCCACTCAGCTTGGGTGCGAACCGGATGCAATATGTGATTTTGAGTTGCAAGCGTGTGATACCCAGAAAAGTGTCATTGCTGGGGCCTTGAAGGAGTTTGTTTTGTCTGGAAGATTAGATAACCTCTGTATGTCGTTTTGCTCTTTGAAGGTGCGTATTTTAATGTTTGAGTAGTCATACTGAACATACTGAATTTTCCATCATACACTATCAGATGAAACAATCTACTAATTCTTGGTCGATTATGTCACATAATTAGTCACTTTCCCACCAGAATAGACATAGATTTATTTAGAGTTAATTGTTATATTTCAATTGCAGGCACTGATAGATTCAACTACTGCTGAAAAAAGTCTGGAGGACGAGAGTGGGATAAGAATGGTGGCTTTGTTTGATCACGAGGAGGTTGGATCTGACTCCGCACAAGGAGCTGGGTCCCCTGTTATGTTGGATGCCTTATCACGTATTACTTCTTCATTCAGTTCGGATACAAAGGTACAGGCAGGTCTTTTCTGTGTATTGATTTATTGTTATTTTTTTCAGCTGGCTTTCGTGTGACTTCACTTTATGGTAATTTGTCATGTTTGGTGATGTGAAATTTAAGGGTTGGGTTTGGTTTCAAGCTCTCATCTTTTCCTCTTTCATGGGAACATGAAAATGTTTTGCCTTGTTATAAGTTTGTCCTATAAAATCTGTTAGTTGTTAAAGTAGCTCTCTCTATGCTCCTACAACTGAAACAAAATAATCATACTGACCAGAACATCCAAGTTTATCTTTAATTTTGATACTTTGAATGCCTTTGTATATCTTTTCTATTGACTTTTTTTTTTTTTAATTTAATGTGATTTTTTCTTATAAAGCTCCTACCGAAAGCAATTCAGAGGAGTTATCTAGTATCAGCTGACATGGCTCATGCCTTGCATCCAAATTACATGGTATTCAATAATTTTATCTTCTCCGTAACTCATAATTCCTGCAAAGATTGTTATATGTACCTAATAACAATTCCCTCCGTTTAATCAGGACAAACATGAAGAGAACCATCAGCCCAAAATGCACGGTGGACTCGTCATCAAACACAATGCAAACCAAAGATATGCAACCAATGCAGTAACTTCTTTCTTGTTCAGGGAGATTGCAGCCAATCACAATCTTCCTGTACAGGTCAGTAGATTAGTAAATGGGTTAATTACAAAAAAAATAGCTTTTTAAGGTTGAGACGAATTAATTTAATATGATTTCTCCAGGATTTTGTGGTTCGTAATGACATGGCTTGTGGTTCGACAATCGGGCCCATATTGGCGAGTGGTGTGGGCATTCGCACAGTTGATGTTGGGGCCCCACAACTGTCGATGCATAGTATAAGAGAAATGTGTGCAGTTGATGATGTGAAGCATTCTTACCAGCATTTCAAGGCCTTCTTCCAAGATTTCTCACATTTGGATGCCAAACTCACTGTCGACATTTAAGGTTTACCACTTGTTTGGTGCACTTGAAACTTTTTTTTTGTTTTTAATCATTACATGGAGTTTTTGATTATGTTCTAGTCGGGCTCGAACGCAAATAGCATTTGTTAATCTATTTTTCCCGTATTTGATTGAGGAGCACTAAATTAGAAGGTGAAGGTGTTACTCAGAGTCCATTGTTGTTCCTTCCAAGTTCCGATAAAAAGTTGCTTATGTCCCTAAAAAGAGCACGCTTCTCATATTCTTTAGTGATAAACCCAATTCACCCTGCAGACGGGGAGTGATTGGACATTTATTTTTTTCAGATAATTTATTTTGGACAATTCCAACTTTTTTTTCTTCTATAGTAATAATATAATTAAATAATAAATATCAATCACTTCTACAATTTGTCAATAAAATTTACTATTCTTACACTGATATTTTAAACTACTATACATTTTCTTTTCTTAACATTTTACTATTTTTTTTAAATCAATATTAATCATTATATTTCATCTCATATTCTCAAAGTTTTTAATTTATTCTTCAGCTAAAATATGTTTTTAGCCTCTAACTCACTTTTTTGAGTCAAACTATATTTTTCCAAAATAATCTGTAGCTAATCCCACAGTAAGATTATTTTCTATTTGAAGTGTCATACAATACATACGAACACTCCTTAGACACTTTTATAAAGAGCAAGGGTGACCTGTGAAAAGCATAAATCCACGCTAACGCAGTAACGAGACTAATCACTGACTACAACGAAATATTTTCAGGACCCAAAAAGAATGAAAANTATAAAAGAATGAAAAAAAAAAAAAAAATTATTGTCTTCGCACAATCTAAGAAACTACCACAATTCGCGTTAAGGCCCTCGGCCAAGGATAACAAGTCCCACATACTTTCATCAGCTCTAACATGATAGTATATTGGTATCAAACTACTACAGTAAGACAAATTAAAAAGCTCGAATCAATGCAATTATTTATCAGAGGTCCCCGAGAGTTCCTGTCTCCTATTTTTTTTTTTTTCAGCCGAGAATCTTCTTAATTTCTGCACTGACCACTTGAGGTGGTTTCTCGGCAGGAAGGTTTGCAACAATGCCTTTTTTCCTATAGTAGTCAATAACCTGTACACATTCTTAAAAATCTTAGTCGATAGCAGGGCATATACAAAATCAAAAGTACATAACAAGTTGACCATGAATCGAGGGCATGCATTATATTAGTATGTCAAGCAGGACCTTGTTAGGAATCAGAGATTAATTTTAGGCATGCTGAAGAAAAAACTATTTTTTCAGTTTCTTTTTCTTCTCCTTTTTCGTTTGTCTTTGAACACAAAATATTTTGTCAATATGCATTATTGCATATATAACCGAAGAAAGGCACAAGATAGAAATAAACATATTACCATTCCTAAGAAACTATTTGCATATATATACATATATATATAAGATTTAATTTTAGCCCTTCCTAGTTAAAGTATTATATCTTCTATCAAATTAAAGTTTTCCCAACAGACAATCCACAGAGTGCATTTTGATTGAAATCATAACATTAATTGACTGAGAAAAGAGGAAAACCATACTGGTTCAGTCTTCTGGTGAAAATCTTCCAACCTTGACTTGAGAGCCGCAGCTGTATCATCGTAACGTTGAATTAAAGGCTCTCCAGTTTCCTTCACAACAAAGAAACTAAAAATCAGCTCCAGCCCTTTAAGACAATTGCATTAGCATATATAGATTCAAACAGCAGAAATGGTAACATGTTAGATAAGGGTAGACACAGAGAGAGGTCCACAGATAGCAAGGGGTGAAATTAAATAAAATCCTCATTTACAATTATAGCCAATATTAAAGAATCCTCATTACATCATCAACACAAGCAACTTTCGGAGGCGCGAATTTCGTGTGGTAAGTGCGGCCACTGGAAGGGTGGATCCAACGGCCAGTAATTCTCTCTTCCAATATAGCATCATCAATTACCAAGTTCAAAACCTTGTCAATCTTAACTCCACGCTTATCAAGCATCTCATCAAGCTGATATAAGAAACAAATGAATGGTTCAGCTCGTAACTGTAATTTACAAATCCAAAATGTACAAGTTTGACCGAAAAATACGAAATAAAACATATCGACCCTTTGTGCCTGGACAACTGATCTAGGAAATCCATCAAGAATAAAACCTCTCTGACAGGAAGGCTTCTTCAAGGCATCATCCATTATACCAACAACAAAATCATCCGAAACAAGTTTTCCCTGACGAATATAAAACAAATAAAGAAATGGAAAAATAAAATAAAATTTTATGATAAATAATTTATTCCATTTGGAAGTGTAGTATAGCATAGTAATGAATGGACCTTATTCATGGCCTCTTCAAACTCAACACCGAGGGTAGCAACAGCTGCTCTCAGAATATCGCCCGATGCCAAATGGCATAAGCAATATTCATCCTTTATTATGGAGGATTGGGTCCCTTTCCCTGACCCTGGTGGACCTGAAGATTTATAGCAAAAGCCCCATTAGCATCACTAGATCAATGTGATACAAATACAGGAACGAAACAAATGACTTGTTTTCGTAATGCCTTCTCAAGAGCTAAGGCATTATGGAATTTAACGGCAGAACATGATTCCTCGATGAATGTAAATTTATTTTATTGTGAATCCCGATAATTCTAAGCAAAACTCATAGCTACTTGGGGTAATACATAGCAAGTTAAGCCCATTGTTTAACAAATGCGTCCGTTGGCTTCCATCTTAATTTGAACACAATTTTGAGATAAGCAACGAGTGTTGGGCAAAAGTTGCTTAACAATATTCTGAATCAACATATATCAAGAGCATGAACGTTTTTTAAAACAATTTTTAATAAGAAACCAGTGTTGGGCAAACTTTGCTTAACAATATTCTGAATCAACATATATCAAGAACATGAACGTTTTCATATGCACCACTGCAGTCATAAGAGAAACTGTGGCCGAAAATAAACACCAATTGCATTATTCAGAAACGAATGGGTAGAACACCGTTCGTCTCAATCAAACCCATAAAAATCTGACATCAAACTACCTATTTAAAAATATAAAAAGAAAGAAAAAGCGCAATAATCAGAGAGAAAAGTGAACAAAAGCCCGGTGCCGTAGAAGTTGAATAGGGAAAAAAAAACTAAGAACTTACCGACGAGAATGAGGTGCCTGGCGGGCTTCGACTCGCAATTCATACGACTCGTGACTTCCATCGACGGCACGTCCTCCAGATTGGCTGCAGCTGACGTCCTCGCGCTTTCTCTCTGATTTTAAAAGAGGAAAACTGTAAAGGCTGTGTTTCGTTCGTCACAAGTCAGAACTTACTTCTCTTTGTTTAAAAAGACAGTTTTGCCTTCTGTTTTATTCTGAATCTTCCTTTTCCTACCCCTTTATGCTTTAGGGAAAATAGCGCGTTCTATATAATTTCCTTTTCTTGGTCTTCTATTTTAATTTATACTAAGTTTCCGGATGTCACCTGTTATCCTCCCTGTATACTGATACAATTACATAGTTTGTGTTTGCGTTGACTTCTAATTCTATATAGTATTTTTGGTGTTTTGGAATCTTATATGCCAAATTCCTAATGGTTACATATATGTGGAAATAATTATATGTATTAAGATTTTTAAATCGTAAAATACTTAACTAACTTAAATTATAAATCTACTATAAAAATTAATTAAATTTTATATAATCATATTTTTACACACGATAAATCAGATTATATCATTATGAGAATTTGGATTTGACGTCTTTTTAAAAATAACTAAATTATCTATTAATATTAATAGAAAATTAAAATTATTCATGAGTTCAATAACTTTTCTATAAAGTTATTATATGGTATTTAGGAACACTATTATAATACAAGAAAGATAAGTCATACAAGCAACGTCTATTAAATTAAATACACTGAAGGGATACCAACATTCTGATTTCTAAAGCAATTTACATTGTTAGTTGGAACTCATTTCGGAGAACACAGTTGATATCTTGCAATTTTGAGCCACGTTCATTATAACTCGCTGATATGTTCTTGAAACCAAAAATATTAGGGACGAACTTTTTTAGCTCCCATGTTTTTATTCTCAATCCAATGCAATTCTAACTGCTGCAACAAAAGAATGCAATGCATTTTAATTCATTTTAAAAAGCATGTTGAGCACACAAAATGAAAAATTAACAAGACATACTCGTTGAATAGGAAATTAAAACTCCATGAGAGTCGAACACTATATTAAACAAGAAACAAATACTTCTACCAAAAAAAACATCCAAAGCATACACGCTCATGTTCAGACGGTTCATCATTTTCAGATAAAAGTCGGGATAACAACACAAATACAATAATCACCATACCAAAATGCTTGATAGATCTTTCCAGAAGCTGATTACAATCTTCTTTTCAAGAGCTCCTTACCTTACCTACTGAAAATTAGTCGTCATCTTCACTGCGGGACTTCTTTTTCTTCTTTTTCTTCTTTCCATCTGTAGCATCTGGAACATCTTCCATGATTTCATCCTTGCTCTTCTTCTTTTTCTTCTTTTTTGTTGTACCGTCTTCTTCTCCAGCATTGGATCCATTTACGTCAGTGGCGTCACTCTTTTCCTTGACTTCTTCCTCTAATTTTCTCTTTTCCTTCCTTTTCTTTTTCTTTTCAGACTTTGCTTCATCTTTTGCATTTCCATTCACGTCAGCAGTAGCCTCATTATCTGTGCCAAAATTCGAGCAGAACAACACATCGGTTTGAAATCCACTATAAAATATGCTAAATGTCGTCACGAGATATTACTTTTTTTCCTTTCAATTTGGCATTGTGCGAAAAATCAAGTCCATGTGAATTTAAAAAAATAAAAAATAAAACATATAAAAAAACATGCCCAGCAATTGAGTGAATTTTAGGTACGGAAAATGGCAAACCTTTGCTATCAACTGTTTCAATAGCAGACTTCATCACATCGAGATTTTTACGAGGGGCAACCCCTTTATCGTAAAAGTCCAGTCGCTCTTCAACTTGTTCACGGAGCTTCTCCCCAAAAGTAGTTGTATTTTTGTCTGAAATACAAAAGATTAGCGTAACTTTCCATCAAAAAATGTTATATAATCCACAAGATGAGATAAACAAATGTTCATAAAGGCGAATAATATACTTACCCAGAAAACAATCAATACGAGAAGCAATCGAACACTTGTTGGCAAGATAACGAGCCATCCGGCCTTTATTCCGAGCAGACGCGCGTCCAATGAAAGAAGAGTGGAATATAAGACCGTACTTTGGAGTGTTCCCTCGGGTTTTCAATGCCCTAAATAAAACCACAAGCACCAGAAGAATACGGTTAAAAAAGAACCTTTACTACGCTGGCAATCAAAAAAACATCAAAAGCAGTCAAAGGAGTACCAATAAAGAAGCAGAAAATCATAAAATATAATTACAAACAGATGCGTTGCTATCTAAAAGAAATACCTAAAGAGAGCCTTCTCAGCACCAAGAATCTGAAGAGTTGATGATGGGCACTTTGCCAGGTTTGTAAGACTGCCAGCATGAGAAATCAGACGAGCACCAACAACTTCACCAATCAATGCAGCCAAATTAGGGGCAATGTCATTCATCTTGGCAACCAGGTAATCATAGAGCTTTTTCCTGTACTCAGCAAGGTCCATCACCCTCTGAGCAAATTGCTTGACATTAATAAGGTCTACAGGTGACAAATCCTGTCCTGCAAAAACATGGAGAAACTTGCATGTTAATATAAGGGGATTAAATCCATGCAGCATATGACCTCGGACTAATACATACCCATGGATGCTTTGGCAGCCTCTATGATCTCCTTTGCTTTATCTTCATCTCCAACTATGTCCGTCAGCCCAGATAAATGGTCTTCAGACAATTGTGACTTGTCTTCCACATACTTTGCAACTTTGGCATAAAGATAGTTGTCGTTGACAATCTTCACCAACTCAGGAAAGTGCCAAGAGTACCATTCCCTAAGAGAAATAGGCATAGGTAAATATGTAAATGTATTATAAAGGACAATTGAATAATACATAAAATCACGAACCATTAAAATAATCAAGTAAAAGGATTTGAGAACCAACAGTAAAAGCATCTCACAAACGGGTTACATGAAGAAATATGCTAACCTTACTCTCATGGAAAACGAATTTATATCCTTATCAAGGGTGTCCAGAAGAAAGATAGCCTGAATAACCATGTTATCCACACGGTTCACATTAAATTTCACCTTCGCCCTGCTGTAACTGTGACCCAGACCAAGTTGTGCTTTCTCCAAATCTCCAGGCTAATCAAATTTAAATGGGAAAAATTAGTAGCCACACACACACAATAAATACAGGACGATACATCCCAAGAACCAAATAAAACATTGAAAAGCCAGGAATTAAAATATCAGCCTCCCTTCATCTGAAATAAAAAAAATGGGGTCATATTACCAACCTTTAAGTTTTCGATGAAACGACTGAAATGCAATCGAATGCCTCGAAGTAGCTCGAGAACAAATTCATTGCTTTGGCAGGGTATCTTAGTAACTTCATAAATATGTGACCCAAGCTTCGGCTCTGCCACTCCCAAACTGAACTTTGCCTTCTTACCTTCTTTACCCTTCGGCAAATTGAGCTCCAAGAAGTTCTTCAGCTCGTCAGTCATTTGACCTTAAGTTCATGTCACATTAGTCCATGACGTTAATTCTCCAGAAACAATTATTGAATTGCAAATAATGTCCAAGATGGTCATCTTCAATTAATTAATACGATACTCTAAAAAATTTAGTCATTGAATGTTTTACATTTTATACTATATCTCGTTCCCCTTTAGCTCAACACCCCCACCAAAAGCACAAAGTAAACAGACGATTAAAATTATGATAATGGAATAGCATATTTACATGATTCTATGTTTCTTGTTTACCCATTCAAGAAAGACAAATCTACTTTCCTTCAGAAAGATGACAAAAATTGACCACACCCAAACAAATTATAAATATTCATTCACATTGTACATAACTACACTCTTTCTGGTGGAATTGTTTAGTTCAAAATTAACAATATTTCATCATTTCAAATTCTTACTAGACACAGAAGTTAGACCCTTGCCTCCTTCACATGATAAATAAAACGAACACTCCCACATACACATACTTTCTAACCTCTTGCCTCTCAAACATTCTTTAGCTTCAGATATTCTCATTTCCATATAAACTAAAGGTTTCATTAGGTTGGTGCAGTAAAATCACACATCATCCATTTTTCTCGGCAAGTTAAAACTGACAGTAACACGAGCCCAACACATTATATCGGATCACAAAGTAAAAAGAGCACATTTTTCCCAACTTAAAAGCAAGTGAAGATCTACTTCATTATCTCCATGTACATACAGAGTTGGACGTTTGCTCAATTACAACATCCACAATAAAAGTTAAGCATCAACAAAGCCTGTTCAAGAACAAAACCCAAAAAAAAAAAGAAAATGGGAGGCAAACTCGAGACCCCAGCGCATGAAATTTTAATAGTAACTGAAAACAATAAAGGCCCTGTTTGTTTTTACCTTCGGAGACAGCGTTGCACTGGTTGAGAGCATCCAGAGCAGACTCATAGGGACTAAAAGCCGCCAGCTTCACCACCTTCCCGAACCGATTCAGGTCCGAAACGGAGTTCCGAACGGCTTCTGAATTCTGGCCGACTTGATCAAGCCCGTGTGCAGAAAACAAACCATATCCGGAGGCCGACTCGTACAACACGTATAGAGTCATCGTACGAACAACTTCACTTCCTCGTCTCGCTCTCTGTTTCCAGCCTCTGTGTGTAAGAGAGCGGTGCTCGGCGGGCGGGTGGGCGGAGTGCTTTTAACTTTTAAGTTAGGGTTTAGGGTTTTTTTTTTTTCACTGCCGAGTGCGATTAAGTATTTGAAGTGGACATCCACGTGGATATATTATTGGAAATGTATTTGTCTTGTCAAAACAATATTAGTGCGACCCGTACGGGAAAGAGATATTAAATGAAGAAAAATACTACAAGTATATAATAAATGTACATAGGTGTAGGGTTCACTTGATTTTTTATTTTTAGTAGGACCCATGAGTGTTATGTAAACCTCTATGTACAATACTATGTACCTATAACATTTCTCTTAAATGAATTATTTTTACAGGCTCTGTTCGTTTTTTGTACAAAGAAAGAGTCCCCGCCTATCAACTTAAGTTGCACACCGCAAATAAGACACGCCAATCAGATCATGGTGAAGCTACTGACAAACCCCATCTGGCGAAACAGGTAAGAAATGGTAACCCAACGATCCATCCACGGCAAAGGAAGCCAAATGATCGGCTACAAAATTCACTTCACGGAATACATGTTGCACGTTGACGTTCCAAGGTCGACCTAGTGGATCTTTGATACCCAACACAAGGCCCGTATGAACCCGATACATCCTCGAGAGATCTGGACAACCCCACGACACTCTCATTGTCTACCTCAACTTCGACCTGCCTAAACCCCGAAATAAGCCCCAAAATTCCGCAGCCATTATCGAGCAAACCCCCTACTTTCATTATGAATCTCCCAAGCCACTGGCCTTGATCGTCTTGGACAAGGCCACCCGCATATCCCATACCCGACACCGCATTGAAGGAACCATCCGAGTTTACTTTAACCCATCCCGCCGGAGGTCTCACCCAACTAATCCATCGCGAGGTTCTCATGCGGCCCGTCCCTTCAAGCTTCTTATCCCCATCTAGAACACTCGCAAGTCCCTCGAAGTAGACGGAAATCTCGCGCAGGGCACCTGTTACTTCTCGTTCTTTTCCTTGGAAAATAAACTCATTCCTCCACTGCCATAATTTCCACACCACCACCCCAAAAATGCAGGCCCAATTTTTGACTCATGCATGGGACGGGTGCAACAGGTTCGAGACGAGCAACTATTGAAGACTTAACGCTGCATGACCCGTCCTTGGCAGCAGGTTTCTCCAAATCGCAGTGGCTAGCGAGCAGTCACGAACAACGTGTAACATCGTCTCCTCAGCCTGGCCACATTTCTCACAGATGGCATTGGCCGTCAAGTGTCTCCGACTCATTTCCACATTAGTAAGCAGTCTATTTTGTAAGGAGCCAAAGAAAATTCCTTATTCTTTAGGGACCTGGTCATTGCCAAACCGCTCGCCATAAAGCCTTCGAACCCAAACCCGACAGCAAAGTACCTGCACCAGCTAACATGTCGTATGCGGATTTGGTAGTAAATTTTCTTGTGGACGAGAGGCCCCAGTATAGACAGTCACGCCCGAGCTCCACTCTTGGCGTCGGGGTAGCCGCAATGTGGCGTAAAACATATGCCGATACTAAGTGAACGAATAGGTTCTATCGCCATGCGCCCATGTCGAGACAGAGAACTTGATGTTTTTGTTAATTATATCCGCAGGGACCACTCCTGTAGCGACATTTAGCAGTGCATTATCCGTCACCAGCCTTCGATCAGTCCAAAACTTTGTCGTGTCGCCATCGCATATGGCCCAACGAGCCCCACCCACAACATGGGTCCACACTTTCCGTACGGATTGCAGGACAACCGAAGCCGAACGTTTACGAACATTAGTGTCCTGGAACGGTTATTACCATATTTCGCTTTCCAAACCTCGACCCAAAGCGCATCGTGGTTATTGAGGAACTTTCATCCCAGTTTCATCAGCATGGCCTCATTCATCGTCCGCTGCCGCTTTAAGCCCAGGCCACCATAAACTCGTGCCATGCAAACCTCCTCCCACTTAACTAGGCTAAGTTTACTTTTATCACGCGATCCCCCCAGATAAACCGCCTACATCGCTTCTCCAACCTTTCACATATGGAGTTAGGCAAATGGACTGATTGCATTGTGTAGTAATGAAAAGAGTTTACTACAGCTTGACCCAAGACCACTCGACCGACCATGGATAAAAAAGTCGCTTTCCACCCCGACAACCGAGTATCAGCCTTCTCCAAAATTCGCACATACGTAGGGGTGAGCATGGTGTGGTTCGGTCAAAAACCGAACCGAACCGCAAAAAAACCAAAAACCAATTTTTTTAAAATTCTTAACCGAACTGAACCGCAAGTGAAAGAAAAACCGAACGGTTTTTCGGTTAAGCGCAAATAAGACGGATTGCTACTATTTAATGTTCAAATTTCAAATCATAGAATTAAAAGTTTAAAACAGCAAACCAACAGCACTCAAAACAATAAGTCCATAAGCAGCACATCAAGCATAAAGTCCACAACATTACATAAATAAGTCCAACATTAAGTTCATAAGTCCAACATTAACAAAATTAAATAAATAGCATAAGTCCATAAGTACTCAAAACAGCAGCACAGGCTGC
Source organism: Striga asiatica (assembly GCA_008636005.1). NCBI lineage: Eukaryota > Viridiplantae > Streptophyta > Magnoliopsida > Lamiales > Orobanchaceae > Striga > Striga asiatica. The sequence continues at coordinate 2,293,540 of BKCP01008292.1, read as the reverse complement.
ACAGGATAATCAACATCCATAACATAGCATAAGTACAGAAGTTCAACATTCAAAACAAAACAATATCCATAAGCAGCACTATCCATAAGCTTCATTCAAATAGCACCAACAAAAAGAACCCCTGTGCGCAGTACCTATTCACCTGAAATAGAGAAGAAAAACAGAGCAAAAATCATAAAAAAAACCCTTGAAAGTCAAAACCGATCAGTAGCAGCAGCTGCATCATTTGAGCTCCCTGGACGGCTCCTTTTCAATTTTGAGGTCTGAGTCTGACTTGTAGCCGATTCATCATTCGTCGATGGTGGACCTCCTGCCGGTGAATCTTCCGCCATCTCTTCAACAACAAAGCTTTGAAAAAAAACAAACTGTAGTAAGTACTATGTATATCACATTTTTACTAACAATATTATACAAAATAAATATCAAAATCGGGGCTAAAATTAGGGCAAACAATTAATTCTCAGAGAATGTGATTGACTTAATCATTTATTCTCAGATTTGAAGATTAGGAGAAAATTAAGGAAACAATCAGTATATATCACATTTGAAGATTTCAGAGTTTAGACCAAATTAGTGATTCTCAGATCGACCCTCAACAAAAGACTAAAAAAGGAAGACGAAATGAGAAAAGAAAATAAGAACTCAGAGAATGTGATTGACCTAAATTGACGAGCGACTGCGGACAACTGAAGTGTGAGAGACGGAGATCGTGGTTGAGAACGCCGGTGGGTGAGCGCAGTTGAGAGCGCCGGTGACGGAGATCGATTTGGTTGAGAGTTGAGAGTGAAAACTGAAAAGATGCAGCGACGGGGCAAAGAGTGAGAATAAGATTTAGGGCAACTGAAATGTAATATAAAATAATTAATAAAATGACCCTTTATTATATTCGGTGCGGTTCGGTTAAAACCGCACCTTTCGGACACAAAATCGAACCGCACAGAAAAAATTTCGATTTCATTCCCAAACCGAACCGTAACCGAACACTTTGAAAACCGCACCGAATCGCACCAAATGCATCGGTTCGGTTCGGTTTTTCGGTTTCGGCTCGATTTTGCCCAACCCTACGCATACGTTTGGCCCGTGGACCTGCCATAAATAAGATGAACCCCCAAGTAATAACCAAGATCCTCCACCATTGTGAAGCCCATCAAGTCCGAGAGCTCAGGTCTCTTCTGGATGTTAACATTCTTTGAGAAAAAAATGTTTGTTTTGGGTTCGCTCACCCTCAGGCCCGAAGCTTGACAAAAGTTAGTGAGGACCTCCTTAGGGCATCCGCAACGGTTGAATCTGATGCCATTTAAATGGAGAGAATGAATGTTAATGGGATGTGGCTCATTCATTTAATGTGGGCCCCTCCTCAGCCATTCATTGCTTTGAACGGCATTAACTTCTTTTCTTTTTCTTTTTTGCTTTTTGTTTGGTTTTAAATGTTATTTTAATGCCATTTTTTATTTATCAAATCATTCACTTTTTTTGTTTTTTATATTTAATTCAATTATTATCCAAATTACATTTTACAAAATATATCAATAATTTATATGATTTATATTTTTTTAATCTAATAATATTTATTTTATTTTCAGCATTTAAAATTTAGTATTCTAATTAAAAAAATACTTTTATTTTTGTTATGAATAAAATATAAAAATAGTATTGAATAAGTGGGTAATGGGTCCCATATGTTTGTATTTTAAATGAATGAATGAATGTGGTGTGTGTTTAAATATAGAGATGTTTAGTGGAAATATGATGTGGAGATGATGTGGATGAGAGAGAGTGTAAATTGTGATTGAATGAATGTTAAGGGATGTAGATGCCCTTAGCGTATTCACCTGATCTGTCCGTTTAACACTGAAAAGCAATGGAGTTGTCATTTATTTTCCACATTTTTTAATCAGCGTTAAGTCTAAAAAACAATAGGTTATAATCTATTTTCCACTGCGTAGCTTTTTTAGCCAGAACATCAAATATGAGCACATATGGCTAGCTTGTAAAATAATTAATATATTATCTCACTAACACATTTATAGTAATATAAATTTGATTTTAGTATATATATATTTATTTTTTGATATAAGGGAAAATAACAGTTTTGTTTATTCTTATTCACCATATAATACTTAATTATTATTTTATTATAAACTTTGTTGTCATATAATATCATTATTATTTATAAAAGTTATAGAAGTTGTACGCCTTCTTTTTTTTTTTAATGCAATGAAAAATATTTAATGCACGTTAATATTATTTATTTATGTAATCAATTTAAAATATGTAAATAAATTTAAAATTTTATAGTGTATAAATATTTTACAAAATATACACACATTTTTTTTCAAAATTTAATTATGTATATTTAAACTACTTTGATTAGCAAATGACAAAAACTCAATCCCTTCTACAATCAAAATTTTTCTAATTTGCATTAAAGATTTATAGTTTATTTAGCATACTCTGCAATGAAAATGTATTTTAGAAGAATTTCATTATAGAAAGAAATCAAAATAAAAAAAAATGATAAAAAAATAATCATGGCTGCCAATAATATACAACTAAATTCTAAAGAACAATTAACATATTCCAATTTTGATTTTTAACCTCTAGAAAAATTATTTAATGTATGATAAGTCGAAAATACGTGCTACTTTTGTAATGTAATTTGAAAAATGTGTTGGATATTTGTGCTTAATTGATATATTTTGGACATTATCTTATAATTTCGAGAGAAAACTACCATTGTTGGAATTTGCGTGCAGTTTGATCGGTATAACCAACATGGCAGCATTGGAATTTTGTTGGACATGACAATGTTGGACTTCTAAAAGAACAAACTACTACAAGTGCTACGTATTATTTTTTAGTATGGGTCTATTAATACTAGGCTCATGATTGTTACCAAAGAGGAGCCGTGATTAACAGAGAAGATCAGTTTCTTTGAAGACCTACACAACACGTTAACAGCCGCAAGGAGCAGACAGAAGGGATATTCTCGAGCAGCACCTTCAAGTTCTCACTTCTTTTTCTCTAGATTATTTGGACATACTTTTGCTAGATATTATGGAGGCCATGCGCGGCTAATTCTCTTTTGCTTCGGTTGAATACGATTGAAGCCTCGAACTTAATACGGTGATATCTAATTAGTTTTTATCTATTAATTCATATTTCGTATTAATTGTTTTGTATCTTTATGTTTATGATTTTCTGTTAGGATTGTAGCCTGATCAACTATTGTCTTATTCACTTAATCTATTGCTTGGTAGATATTGAGTCGGATTTAGATAATTTATCTATCGTAAGAAGCAACTAAGTGTGGTAATTGACCGGATTTAGGTGTTATCATTCTTAGGCAAAATAATTATAATTTATATAAGTTAATATTTAGCGGATTAGTTATTTGTTGCTTGTGTTGCTGGTCTCTAGTTCTTATGGCATGATTGATATGATGAAATGTAATTTCATATGAATGGAATGATTATGGAAATGGAATGAAACAAGTTTTGTCATGGATGCGTTTGGTATGCAGAAAAAATAAGACCTGAATGGAATTACATTATCAAAATAAATAAAAGCTTTTTTTTTAAAATAATATATTTTTAATTAATTATATATAAATTCTTTTTTTAATAATATAAAAAAATAAAATAATATATTTTTAATAATATATAGAAATAAAATAATATATTTTTAATAATATATTAAAATAAAATAATATATTCTTAAAGGTAATATGTTTTTAATATATAAAAAATAATATATTTTTAATAATATATAAAAATAAAAAGTAATATCTTTTTAATAATATATATTTTTATATTTTAATTAAACAATAAATAAAAGTAATTTTTCAATTTTTTTATTTGAATTTTATTTTTTAAAATAATATATTCTTAATAATATATAAAAATAAAAGGTAATATATTTTTAATAATATATATTTTTAATATTTTTTAATAATATATTTTAAAAGTAATATATTTTTAAATTATATATAAATGATTTTTTTTAGTTTTATTGTTACATAAGTATTTAATATATCTAATTAAAATATAAATAAAAGTAAGTTTTTTCAATTTTTTTATTTGAAATTTATTTTTTAAAATAATTTTATTTAATATATTTTCATCATGATTTATAATATATATTATATATTTAGTTTTTATTATTATATGTTAATTTTATATTTTGTAAAAATTGATTTTTACACACATGGGAATGAGAAAACCTTCCATTAAATATGGAATGACTAATCCCATGGAGATGGTTTTTGTCATTCCCATTGGAATGGTCATTCATTTTCCAAAAAATATACCAATCATGAGATAAGGAATGAGTAAAGGAATGATCATTCAATTCTCATGTAATTCTTTCCTACCAATCATCCATTAATGCTATCGCTAGGATAATTTTGCACGATGTTGGTAATTGCCTAGTAATAAGAGTTGTGTTGAAGGATTAATTTTGCATAACTAATTCGGGAGATAGAATTCATTATTCAACGACATCTACGTATTTATGAATTGATAATATTTGCATCAAGGATCAACAGAATACTTCGTGGTGAAAATCAGTTCAACCAGAGCACTTTAGCTATATATCTATCATCATCTTGCTGTTTACTTTTGAATATTTTGTTTAATAATTGTTTGCCAATACTTCCTTTATTTTCTTGTTAATTTGATAATTAAGATTATAAATCAAATCTCTTTAATCACATAGTTAGAGCCATCTAATTAAATTATTCCCCGTTGATATGATCCTTGCTCACGCTACTGCATATTTTTAAGCAAGGTTAATTGAGTGCCTATAGCACGATCAATATATGTTGTCATGATCTCTTAAATGTTTATTTTTTCTGAACATTCTTGTATTCAAGCATCCTCTAAACAACTTATATTTTTATAATTTATAAGTATTTAATTATTATGTAGACAATATAATATAGCATGACATCATTTTTATAATAAAGTAAATATTAATATAACCTAACATTTAAATATATAAAATTAATTTTACTAATAATTCACGGCGGATCGCACTGTATAACCAAAAGTCCAAACATTTCGATGGAATAACGAATCTATACTTATATTAAAAGGTATACCATTTACCAGATTTAGTATAAAGAAAAGGCAACAACATTTATTGCATTACTATTTCCGTATTATACAATCTATACTTATATAAAAGGAGATTCTATTTCCTATATTTACTATCCAGAAAAGTCAACTGCATTAAATGTCATTACTATATTGGTATTATAATATTTTATTTATTTAATTGATTTATTTATTTGTTTTATTTTAAAAAGGTAAGTATAACAAAAAGATTTTAATAATAAAAAAATCAAATACCAAATAAAAATGTACACTTTGACTTATTTGATTATATTTGGTATTTGATTATACCAAATATATTCCTATTTAATATATATACATTAAATACTTACTAAAGTATTTATTTGTTTTATTTGTCAAGGTTAAGTATAGATTTGTTTATATTATCAAATCATAAAAAAATATTAAATCCATATTGTAAAAAAAAAATCATATAATTTTATAACAATTCTACTACACTATTTAACAATATTTTTTTTATTATATAATAATATAATAATTAAATATTATATGGTGAACAACAATAAGTAAAACTATTACTTTATCTTATATCAAGAGATAAATTTATATGCTAAAATTAAATTTTTATTAATATAAATGTTTTAGTGAGATAATATATTAATTATTTTACAAGCTAGCCCTAACATGCTCATATTTAATGTTTTAAAAGATGTAGAAAAAAAACTTATAATAACTCTATTGTTTTTTAGACTTAAACGTTGATCAAAAGAGGTAAAAATTTCTAATTTTTTAGATTTAAACGTTGATTAACACGATAGATTGAGAGTTTATATTTAGTAAAATTCCTAATTGTAATAAATAAATTAATTTTTCCTATATTTTAGAATATCTTTAAATTCATTATAAAAAAAGAAAAAAAACTACAATGAAAAAGCAAGTCAGGTATATATGGATTTGTTGTACTCCTCAAATCACATTCATAATTTGGCTACAAGGAAAGGAAACTCATTGATCTAAAATATTATTTTGTTAGTAGTCTTACAGCATATTTGATAGCCATGACAGGATAATTGAAATCTTGTATGGAGTGACAAGATTGTACTGTATAGACAAACATGAAACTTTGTTTGGTATCAATGATCATTCCTAAGATAGGATTTCTAAAAAATCACGAGTATAGGTTTGTTTACCAAGACTATGTTTAGGATAAGATATGAATTGACCAAATTGCCCTATTGTTTTCCTTTTCATTCTTCCCCAAATTGAATATAAAATTAAAAAATCAAGTATAAAATCTACTCTCGATGCACCACCACCTCAGTGAGGCAAACTCATCTTCATATTCATCTTCATTGGTTGATTTTCTTTAAAAATAAAATAAAATTCAGTGAGGCAAACTCATCTTCATCTTCCTTTGCTTTTATGTTCTTTTTTTTTTAAAAAAAAAAAAGGGTCTTCAACTGACCAAGCGAAACGACCGGCGAAATTATTATGGGTTGACATAGCTCGTGACCGTTCGCGAAAATTAGAGTTGTGTAGTCGGAGCACCATCCTTTTGAACAACGAGCATTGATTTTCCTGCAAATTTACATGATAAAAAATATTATGATTTAAGCTGGGAGCAAATAGATAGAAAAATTTCTTAAGAAATGTACAAAACATGTTGAATAAAATGTCCAGGGCAGCTACAATGAAGATGTGGCAAGTGAGATGGCATTTGGTAATTTTCAAATCAACCAAGGTGTTATGGTGAAAAAATTTATAAAAGCAGGGGTAGTATTGACTTTGCGCATAAGGGCCACTGTACAGACATATTTAATCACACCCCCCACGCAAGATTCATTAATCGTGGAAACGCATGATTATCACCTTTTTGGTCGCGGGCCTGAACTTATCTGGCGGGCCGTAATCGGATGCAACAAACGCAAGATTAAAGCAGATAAAGTGCCTAATCTTATCCAATCTGGTTTAACAAATGTGCTCTTAATGTACAAGAGACTTTAAGACTCCACTTGAATATTATAAAACTCTTATTGAACATAGTACAATTTTCTTGCGTATTAAAAACTTTTATTGAATATTGCATCTTATAATATGATATTCTCCAAATAAATATATCTCGTGTTTTGCAAGCTAAGCTCAACTGGTCTGTTTGTTGCTGAAAATAGTGAGAAACTCTTCTCTAGAGTCATTAAAGCGGTCACGTACTATATATATCCCGTACATTTTTCTTTATTCATGTATATAATTATAAGCCTGAATAAATAGCCTTAAAATTGTGCACCCCGTGCATCGCACGGACTCTGTATTAGTACGAGTAAAACTTGTAATCACATCACATAAAAGTTTTGGCACAAAGCAAGTTTCCCAAAATCCGGAAAATATTATAAAGCCCAAAATAGCTCACCGGTCAGCCACCGCTGCGCATTTTAGCGCCAACAGGGTGAAGGCAGCTAACATGAGCATCCGCCGTCGTCAGATACCCATCTCCGGCCCCATCTCCTCCGTGCGACAAAATCTTTTTAATACCCCAAAAGTCAGTAATTCCCATTTTAACCCATACAACTTTTTCGTTCGTCAGTCTCCGATTTCCGTTAAATAGCACCGAGTGTGATAGATTTATTCTTTCAATCAATCAACTATATAAATAAATAAATAATATTCTCTCTCTAAAATAAGGATATCGCATTTGAGAAGAAGAAAGAAGAGAAGGAGCAGCTGAAATGGTGTCGACGAGGCGAAGTGGATCTCTGCCGTCGAGTAATAGTAAGAGATCGTCTTCGCCGTCCGATGATAATCAGAACAAGCCGTCTTCTCCCAAGCGTCAAAAGGCACTCTCTTTCTCGCACGCTCACACACAGATGAGGAGCTGTTGCCTTCTGTATTTGCTGGATTGCTTAATCCGCGCCGTTGATTTCTGAGCGGTCTTGTTTTGATGTTTTTCCCCGCAGGGTGAGAGCTGTAATACCAGTGCTAATAGTAAGAATCCAAAGGCGTTGGAGCCTCAGACGGCGGAGAATCCCAAGGAATTATGCTCAGCTGATCCGCCGGAGCTCCCTGCCGCGGCGGCCACCCCCTCCGTCTCCGTTGCTACTCCGGCCGCTGCAGAAGGTTGGTTTCTGTGATGATCTGTTGAATGTTTTGGCAAATTTAGCCTTTTCTCGCATGTGCATGTGCTGAAACGCTGAAAATTGGGGAAAATTCTGAATATTCAGGAGGTGCGGCAGCTAATGTGGATAAACCTAAGACCTCGTTCGCTTCCTGGAAACAACACCAAGGTTTCGAGACGACCTCGCCCTGGTGCAGGCTTCTCACAGAGTCCACGCAGGTACTTTCTTGTTCTTCTGCGTCTTAGTATATTCAAAATTGGTGCTGGACTTGTATTCTTATTATTGTGCAATACTTTGATTGGTGCTGGATTGCAACTTTAGATAGTTTTGCACTTATATTAGTTAAAGAGAGTGATTCAATCAATGCAAGTTCTTTGTTTGCAGAACCCCACTGTTTCTGTGTACACAACCAATTTCTTGGTGGGGGCAAGCAAACATGCCAATCTCTTGATCCGGGATCAGACGGTCAGTGCAATTCTGTGTTCCATAAGGCTTTCACAGGTAAAAAAGTGTTCTTTTATGAGTTAAAATTCATGCTACATGTTCTGTCTCATTTCTTCCCATGCAGTTCACTTGATTGGTTCACAATAAGATGATGTGGACCAGTCTTATGGATTTGGTTTGTGGAATAAGAAAGGAGATTGATGACGATGCCGAAAATCTAGTTCCGCCATCTAACGACTCCATGAATGCGATACCCTTTTAAATAGTTTTATATTGAATTGATGACGTTATATGCAAATATCACATAACTATTGCTATTTTTTTGAACCAATGTTGTTAATTTTGTCGTTTTTCGCCTATGTATATGATAATGACCAATGAGTATTTAGAGCTTGCACGTCATGTATTGCCTGCAAAATATTATTTCCAATTCTAACTTTTTTTTCTCATATTCCTATTTCTGTTATTATTCTTGTCGGTAACGATCAGCGAGACGAACAACCTGTTGCGGTACTTGAAATTCGGGGAAGCAAAGGATGTGTGCAAGTCAACGGGAGAACAATTAAGAAGAACACTAGTTGCAATCTCAATTCTGGGGATGAAGTGGTTTTCGGATTTCTTGGAAGTCATGCATATGTATCCTTTTATTTCTGTTCTATTCTTTGAATTCTTTCTATCTTTGTTCAATTCATCCATTACTTTATGTAGAACTGTAGATTGTCCTTAATCCCTGTCATACAGATTTTCCAGCAGTTGCCTTATGACAGTATAATAAAAACCCCTCCACCAGATATTCAAACTAATGCAGGGAAGTTGGTTCAAGTTGAAAGACGGGCAGGGGATGCATCAGCCGTTGCGGGTGCTTCAATTTTGGCATCACTTTCTAATCTGCGACAAGATTTATCTCGACTTAAGCCTACATCACTGACCAGCGGTAAAAATCACCGAGGGAGTGATCTTCCTTCCTCTCCCCTAATTAATGAAGACGATCTTGATGGTCAAGAAGTTAATTCAGCTACAAATTTAGGTGGTGAAGCAGCTGGAGATATAGGGGGAGCTACCAGCAAGATCCTTCCTCTTGATGGCAATGTAGAAGCTGGCTTAGAGGCAAGTAATGTGAACTGCTAGTGGAATAGAAACTTTTAATTTCGATATTTCATGACGTATTTTCTTGTATATAAAGAGTAAGAAAATTTCTCATGTAAACAGGATGAGAGAGATTGGCTTAAGGATTTGGCCCCGGTATCTTTATCAGTTATGTGTTCACGAACTAAAGCGTTTAGAGAAGGCATACTTGCAGCTATTCTCGATGGTCAGGACCTGGAGGTTTCATTCGATAATTTCCCATACTATTTGAGGTATGATTATGTTGTTCCATATATATTCAAAATTGTCAAATTAGATGTCTTCCTTTTCTACAAAATTCTTTGGTTTCTCTCTTGATATACTAATTATCAGATAATATATATATGTATGTATGTATATACATATTATATATATATATACACACACACACATATATATATATATATATATATGTACTTATCCCCTCATGGTCTTTTTAATACCTGTAATGTACTTAACTTGCAGTGAGAGCACAAAAAGTGTGCTAGTTGCAGCTTCCTATATACAATTAAGGCACCGAGATCAAGTTAAATTTACTTCTGAGCTTCCGACATTGAATCCAAGAATTTTACTTTCTGGTCCCGCAGGTAACTGGTTATACGTTGATATTTTCTCTAAATACTCAACTGTTTTAATGTTTGTTTGTGATATTAGCAGCACTGTTTCCTCATGATGTCCTCCCTTACTATGTGGCTGGTTTTCTTTTTCAGGGTCTGATATTTATCAGGAGATGTTGGTAAAGGCACTTGCTCATTATTTTGGAGCGAAATTGCTCATATTTGACGCCAATTCATTTCTCGGAGTAAGAAAAGATCATATATGTTTCATCAGAAGTTGTTTGTGCACAAATATATACATTTATATCTCTGTTTCCCATAAAATAGAAATAAAAGAAAATAGCTTATTCTACTTGACAAGGTCTTGCAAGCCAAAAACATTTTAGTTTTACTTGTTTATGTATTGATGAAATTCTTAATGTATATATTATACATTAAATCTAAATGGTGGAAAGCATAAGTTTGAAGGGTGAAGACAACTTTTTCCGGTTAATAATCAAGACCATGTTGTATGACATGGATAGAGGGACGCTTCGCTTCTGTTACTGAGTTGTATTTTGTCTCTGAATTCTGTTCCTAATCATTGCACTAGAGGTTTGAGTTGCAATTTATTGATAATGCTTGTGTATTAGGGTACTTCTAAGGATGCTGAGCTGAAAGAGGGGAACAATGCAGAAAAAGTATGTAGCACTAGCAAACATATTTCTGGGTCCACAGATCCTGCCAAGGACATTGGCCATTCATCTGGTGAAGTAGATGCCTCTAATTTGCTGAGTAATCCCCTTGGTTTGGAATTGCAGACGAGAATTGAAACTGACAATGTCCCTTCTTCAACTAATGCAACCAAGAACAATCCTTTTAAATTGGGTAAGTAGTTTGTTTCATTCAGTTAAATGTTCCATCAGCTCACAGCATTTAGATTAATTGTGATTCTTCTTCGTTGTAGCCCCAGTGCCTTAATAATACTAACTAATGTATTTCCATTATACATTACTGAATTATAAGTTTGTATTAGGCACAAATAATATGCTATCATGCAATTTTATAATTTATAGGTCACAGAATAATCTGTAATCATAAAACATATATTATATAAACTATTTTAGAATAGTAATTACATACAATTTTATGATTTAGATATTCAAAAATTATCTGAGTCACATATATCAGTATTGATTTTCATATTTGTAAGTGATTTGAATTCTTCCAAATTTAAATCTTTATAATTGAATCATAGTCCATTCTGTATTAATTGCTTATACAATATTGCAGGTGATAGAGTCAAATTTGTTGGTCCAGCCTCTGGTGGTTTATATTCTAGTTCTACCAGGTGATTATGACATTCATCATTTTTTTTACATGTTCTCTATGTTGGAAATTTTCGATACTTGTTATATGTTATTTATATGATAAATTTCTGTGTTTATGATTCACTTTTGGTTTGAGATCTTTATATGATCACCTACGTTGAATTCTACTTAGTTTGGGCTTCATTCTGCGTTTACCTTAATTCAAATTATGGAGGAAAAAAGTAAATTGGGTATCTTGGGATTGGAAATATATTGTTTTGGAAAAAAAATTGTTTGATTTAATAAAGTGAGTTAGAGAGTGGAAAAAATTGTTTGGGTGGAGGAATTAATTAACTTCGGGTTTGTGAATGGATATGAGATAAAATGTAACGGTGTGATATAAAAGAAGTAAAATAATGATTGTAGATAATTGGTTAAAAAAATGTGAGAATAAATAGTGAATTTTGTTGAAAATGTGTTCTCATAATTGATTTTTATTTTTTAATTGTGTTGATAAGACTGATGAGAAAAAATGGGAATAAATGAATAGTTGAAGCCTTTCTAGGAAAAAATTGCATNGAAAAAAAAAAAAAAAAAAATGCAGCGAGACAACAAAATCTGATATTATTTGTCTTTTGGGAGTTTGACCTTAGTTTGGACATTATTCCGTTTCTACCTTAGTAGAGAATTTGGAGGAATCCATGGTGCCTGCAAGTTTTAAATGTCTTTTGGGGGTTTAGCCTGTAAACCTTCTATCTAATATTGATGCTTATCTTTGTACTTTGGTCATCTCAAGACCTATGCACCGGCGATTGATGGTGTATGTAGTTAACTGTCCTTTCCGAATTGTAAAATTCTTAGTTATACTGTATGTATCTTGCATGAAGTCTTTTCCCTAGGAAATATGGTTGTTTTCACCTAGCTTTCTTGGAACTATATACCGTGCCTAATCTTGCAAGCTGAATTTGAAAACTTACGCAAGGTGTTATCCTTCAATTCTTCAATTACATCCACTTGGTGCAATGGCAGCCACAATCTACTGTTGATCTTGTCTTGATGCGACACTCATTTATATAAGTGGTTCATTTAATTTATTATGAGCACGTAGTGTCAAAATATGGTTTCCTCTAATATTTTTGGTTCTTGATGTTGTAAGATATGAAGTATAAAACTTCAGAGATCTGTTTGTATGAATTTGGGAAACCAAAAGGGAAACTGTGGTCTGGAAATTTAATTTAAATATTGTGATGTTTGTACACTATTAGAAAAACTTGTTTGATGGTGGAATCAGCACATTTTGCTTTTGATGAATACTTCCATTTTTAAATCATTGTGATCTTGTTATTTTCTATCCAGATGTGATCCGACCATATATGTTATTTATGATCTAGAATGTATCAGAGAACGGGACTGCATGTTGTGTCTTCTCTAATTTGGAAATTTGATCTTAGTAGTGTGTGTGCGTGAATATTTCAAGATGCTGAGTTTTTGTGAAATGTGACCAACTTAACGGCTTTCTAGCTGGAACTTCAGGGGCCCAACTCCTGGAATGCGGGGGAAGGTTCTTTTGCCATTTGAAGATAATCCTCTTTCGAAAATTGGTGTAAAATTTGACAAACCTATGCAAGATGGGCTTGATTTTGGAGGTCTTTGTGACAATGGACATGGATTCTTTTGCAATGGTGATATGCTATTTCATTAAAATTTTACTCATTTATTGCCTTATAAGTTCTTTATCATACCTCTCTCTCATTCATTTTATATCTGTGTCCGTCTTTAGCCAATGAGCTTCGCTTGGACACTTCAGGTGTGGAGGATTTGGACAAGTTACTTATTAACACAATGTTTGAGGTGGGAACTTATACTAACAGAATGAGTTTAGACTGATGCGTATCTCAGGTTTATCTTATACTAATACAAGTTTCACTCTGCATCACCAGACCGTGTTTGATGTGAGCCAAGAATCCCCTTTCATTTTGTTCATGAAAGATGCTGAGAAGTCCATGGCAGGAAACTCTGAGTCATATGCTGTATTTAAGACCAAGCTGGAGAAGCTTCCTAACAATGTTGTAATTATTGGTTCACAGACTCAAACTGACAACCGTAAAGAAAAGGTAGTTGCTAACCTTATCTGTGAGACATTCGCTTCACTTTGAAAATTTTTGTTATGTTACTCTTAATTAAGTAATTTGCTGTACCACAGTAGAATAATTTGCTTTAAATCTCTATGAAAAAGTAATCAAAACGATATCAGATTTTCTCATTCACTAGTTGTTTTCTCATGCAGTCTCATCCTGGTGGTTTGCTTTTCACGAAATTTGGGAGCAATCAGACTGCTTTGCTTGACCTGGCTTTTCCTGTAAGAATTAATGCACTTGCGTTTTTGGTTGTATATTCACTTTGTTGGCATTCATATTGAAGTGAACTTTGGTTTAGCCATGAATATCAATTGGGTGTTGTAGCATGCATTGGCATTTTTCACAAAACCCATTAATTTGATATATTGGAAAACTATCCATCACTATGCAGCATTGCTTTTCGCCAATTTCCATCCATTTTTCAGGTGACACTGAACTTGTCGGTTGATATTTGCTTCTCATTTCGAACATTGTAGTGATGAGTGGCAGGGGTAATACTATATGACCTAAAAACTTATCTGCTTAATTAATCGTTTCACGCTACCACTTATTTCTCTTTCATGTGACATTTTGACTTCCAGCCATTGAAAGTTCATGACAAACCACTGATGTCCAAATAAGTGTTTTATATATATTGAAAGGAGGAATCCCCATCAGTGTTTAATGCATAATTTCGGAAAGGACCCACAACAATGCACAGGCATACCTACCTATTTATAAAATAGTATCTAGAAAGAACTTAAAAGTACATACACAGAAATTTCTTTGGGAAAAAAGCCATGATATTCTTTTTCTGAAGACTTCCTTTGAATCCCCAGCTGAAACTATGGTCATGAAACCAGGCTTTAGGATTTCTTAGTTGGCCCGTGGTGATAACCGGCCTAGATAATTTAAACCTTGTGCTGTAGTGGACACTCAACGTATTATGTCTCCAACATGCAGCAACTTATACTTGATTTATTTCCGATTCAGTCCAGTGTACAAATGATATTAAACATTAAATTTCTTTGCAAACCAAGCTGTGATTTTTTTTTTTTTTTTTTGTCAAACCAACTGCTACTTTGTTTTTATTCAACCGCTAATAGTGGGATCAAAGATTTTGCTTACCAGCAAGGCTGGTCACGATTTTTCCTTGGCAGAAGTGCCTTGTGAAATTATTCAATAGAATACCACTTTCAAATTCATTACTCAGTTTCTGTTATACATGTTGTTTGCCTTCTGTCTTTTTCTACTATGTGTTGAACGTTCACTATAGAAGTTTTCGCATATAGTAAATTTTGATTTTGTTCCATCTCTGACTAGTTTTAGGGGTTAATATGATTTATTATTGATAATCAGGATAGTTTTGGGAGGTTGCATGACAGGGCTAAGGATATTACGAAGGCAACCAAGCTTTTATCCAAACTTTTCCCAAATAAAGTGACAATTCACTTGCCTCAGGTTTGTTCAAGATTTTCCACACAGATTAGTGTGCATTAGTTAACTGTGATATGATGCTTATAAGCATATTGCAGGACGAGACCCTTCTAGTCAGTTGGAAGCAACAATTGGAACGAGATGCTGAAACTCTAAAACTGAAAGCAAATCTGAATAATTTACGGACGGTGAGATCCTTTTATTCATAGATTATGATTGTATTGTTTATTCCTTTGTCATCCTTGTAGGGTTATAGTACATACAATATTAATGGTTTTAAAAAATTATACTTGGCATGAATCATCTTATAATTATTAATGAACAAATTTATCCATCTACTTGGTAGTGTGGAGCTGCGTTAATAAAATGATAATTAATATGATTTAGTATTTCTTGATATTAATTCAGTAGAAATTTATATTTCTGCTTGACAAGTTCAAATGTTCACGGCTTCATGTAACTTTGCTAGTGGAACCTAATTTTTAACCTTAATGCATACATCCTGTATCCAACAATCATTAGTATCCAGATAATCTTTCAAAACATTTCTTGCTGCAATTGTTTTTGTTTCACTAGTCTATCAGTATTTCTTCTTAAATTCTATACCTGTATATTGCAAGGAATTTGATATTGCGGATGTTACCAGTACTGCTTTAGACATATTGCGCCATTTCTTACATACAGGTTCTCAATCGTAACGGGTTGGAGTGTGATGGACTTGAATCGTTGAACGTAAAAGACCAGACACTTACAAATGAGAGTAAGCTTATCCTTGTCCTCTCCCCTTGTAGAATGGAAGATTAATCATCTTTGTCCTGCCCCCTTTATGCGATTAACTACATAATCTTCTCACCAGAGCATTTATCTTCCATTGTTGAGCAACACCCCTTTATGCAATTAACTATTAACTACATAATCTTCTCACCAGAGCATTTATCTTCCAATGTTGAGCAACACCCCTTTATGCAATTAACTATATAATCTTCTCACCAGAGCATTTATCTTCCAATGTTGAGCAACACCTGTGGGCTGAACATATACTTTTTATAATTTTTTGAAGGTGCGGAAAAGGTGGTTGGATGGGCTTTAAGCCATCATTTGATGACAAATCCTGAAGCTGAAGCAGATACGAGGGTTGTGTTGTCTAGGGAGAGGTAAGAATAAGTTGCCACCTATTTGCTAAATGGTTCAATATAACATACTCACTCAATTTCATCCTGTTTCAGCATTCAATATGGAATTGGCATTCTACATTCTATCCAAAATGACTCCAAGAGTTCAAAGAAGTCCCTTAAGGTGATACTTCCTGCCTGACCTCGACATGAGTATCACATATTCAGTAGTTGTTGCTCATTGATTACAAGAAAAATAAGTATCTTAAGTATTATATTATTTTGTTGCTTGCCCAGGATGTCGTGACTGAGAACGAATTTGAGAAGAGGCTTCTGGCTGATGTGATCCCTCCCAATGATATTGGTGTGACATTTGATGATATAGGAGCACTTGAGAATGTCAAAGATACCTTGAAGGAGTTGGTGATGCTTCCTTTACAGCGTCCAGAACTTTTCTGCAAGGGGCAACTGACAAAGGTTTATATTATTATTTCTTATGGCAATAATTTTTCTTTTATTATTAAAGAGGTCTTCACCAACACATCCATCTATTTTTATATTCTTATATCACCTCTTGGGAATTATGTATGATGATATCATTTTTCTGTGCCCCAGCTTGTGGCTTTTCTTTACGAGTAGATGTCTGCCAATGGTTCCCCTCCCTATTCGATATTAGTGATCATTTGACTATGAAGAGATGGGGACATGATCTTGTTCCTTCTTATCATGAACAATTTTTTCTGAGACACTTCTGGTCACATTTCAATATGCTTATGCTTGAATCTTAACTTCACACGCATTTCATTCATAACCTCACATGTCTAGGCAAATGTTCGAATTTATCCTCTATTTTTGAACTTTGCATCGTGCTTTACAATGCTAATGTTTGGTCTCCTGTGGTTTTTGCTCTACCCTGCCTGTCGGGCGGATTGAATAACTGAACCATATTTTGATAAAGACATGTTAATCTCAGTTCGTTTGTTTCTCTGCAGCCTTGCAAGGGCATATTGCTATTTGGCCCTCCTGGAACAGGAAAGACTATGCTTGCAAAGGCTGTTGCAACTGAAGCTGGTGCAAATTTCATTAACATTTCAATGTCCAGCATAACCTCAAAGGTATCCTTTAAAAAAAATAATAATTAATTCTTATTGATTTAGCTTGTCTGACCCATGTTTCTCTATTCTCTACACTTATAGTGGTTCGGTGAGGGTGAGAAATATGTCAAGGCTGTCTTTTCGCTGGCTAGCAAGATAGCTCCTAGCGTGATATTCGTTGATGAAGTAAGTAATTCCCCTCCATATTTCAATATTTTTTGTATTGGGTACCAGTCATCATGTGACCATGCATCTTTTCCCTCTTTTCTTTCCAAGGTTGATAGCATGCTGGGCCGAAGGGAAAATCCAGGAGAACATGAGGCCATGCGTAAAATGAAAAATGAATTCATGGTGAACTGGGATGGACTGCGGACAAAGGACAAAGAACGTGTTTTGGTACTTGCTGCCACGAACAGGCCTTTTGACCTTGATGAGGCTGTGATTAGACGGCTGCCACGCAGGTAAAATAAGAAAAAAAAAAAAAATGAATGCAAAATGAGATTATGGTCTTCAAGCATCCAAACTTTTTGATGTTTGCATTTGTGCTTGTACTTGTGTTTCCCTATTAGGTTGATGGTCAATTTGCCGGATGCTGCTAATAGAGCCAAGATCCTTCGAGTTATTCTGGCCAAAGAGGACCTTTCGCCTGATGTAGACCTGGATACAGTTGCGAGTATGACTGATGGTTATTCAGGAAGCGATCTTAAGGTTTGAGCGTAAAGGCTTTTTGGTTGTGAATCTGATTCATTTTGGACCTGGGCTGTTCGTAACTTTTTCTTATTTTTCTCTTTCAGAATTTGTGTGTGACAGCTGCCCATCGCCCCATAAGAGAGATTCTGGAGAAGGAGAAAAAGGTATGTTTTCCTATCCCGTCTGTGTTCCACCTGATCAATCTTGAAGGACTAAATCCATAGTGATTGTTGATATATATAAATGTGTTTGGTTTGGTTGCTAAGTAAAAAATGAGCATCATGGTTTTCCCATTAGGCCTATCAAGTTACTACATGGTTTAATTATACACATGGGACTACACAAATGTGTTTTGCAATCATTACAATTACTTTGTATTTTTGTTTCTTGAGAAAAAAAAATATTTATTTATATTTACTATTCTTTTAGGATCATGCATGCATTTGCAGACTTCATATGTATGTAACCCATCCTCAGATAACTTTATTTGAGAATATTTTGGTCTGCATACTTATATGAATTTCTAAAATTATTTTATGTCGACCAGTATCCTTTCTATAGAATAGTACGTCTCACCTAAATGATGAATCAATAACAGGAACGAGAGGCTGCTCTTGCCGAAGGTAAACCTGTGCCAGCTTTGAGCGGCAGTGCTGATATTCGCTCTTTAAACATGGAAGACTTCAGATTCGCTCACGATAGGGTAAGTTTAGAGGAACAATATACATAAAAAAATAAGAAATCACTTGAGCAAATTTTAATCTCTATATTATAAAAAAAATGTTTATGTTCTTAACATCTTATCAACAACTCCCGTAGGTTTGTGCAAGCGTCTCATCTGAGTCGATCAACATGACCGAGCTTCTCCAGTGGAACGAACTCTATGGTGAGGGTGGGTCCCGCAGAAAGAAATCCCTTAGCTACTTCATGTGACAGCTGGCACATGTACAGAATTGTTCTCTCCCCCTCTTCTCCTAATTGTATCTTACCTGTCTGTGCTTTTGGTAATGGATGTTGTGCTGTGAAAAGCCACATTCAATTGTACAATGCAGTTTATATAGAGTTTTGCAGTTGCTACTTTTGGAAAAAAAAAAAGAAAAAAAGAAAAAAAAACTCAAAATTCGATAGCTTCTTCTTGAGATGGTGAAAGGTTGGAATAGCCTCCTTCCATGTTAAATTAAACGGCTAAAACTATTTGTAGGTCTGTCGTCTCAGCTAGGAGATGTCTCAGGGTCAGTTTAATCTCGTGTAGGTAAAATGGGTCTGAGACCGAATTAGCTGATCCTGCCCGTACAGCACTTTTCTTTTCCTTTTTATTTCCATTTTCGTTATTATTGTTGCTGCTGCTGTGCTGCTGCTAATGAAGCAATAAGAAACACCAATTTGTTTCACTTTTTCTATGTCGTTAATGTTTTATCAGATATATAGTTTTTTGCCGTTTTTGTGCTAAAAGGTGATTGACCCATGATGAGCAGGTATTTTGATTTATCCTGGTTAATGTTTTAGATCTTGAGATAAGTAGTTTGGTTCAGTTTGGAAGGTCTTGAGAATGTAAATGGTGTGATAGTTACAGAAACACAAATGTTTTGGATGATGAGTATTTTGATTCATTTGGGAAGGTCGTGAGAATTTACTTAATTTTGTTGCATATATCATATTGAATTTGATTTTGAGTCACACTGATAGTTTATGCGATTATATTAATTATTGCATTGGCGTTTAAGGTTGATGATCATATTGAATTTGATTTTGGAAGAGGACTTTATTATATTCAAATTGTCACCTCCCTTTAGAAACCTACATATTTCTATTAGGAGCCAGGAAAAGAAATTAAACTAATTTTTATGAAAACTTTAAACCGATGCAAAAAAGATTTCAGAAGATGGAAAAAGCAGCTCGGGTTGATAAATGTTAATGCCATTCTTTATTTAATGTCAACAAGATTTAAATGAGGAACAAAATTTTAACCAATTATGTTAAATCGTTTTTAACTTTTAAAAAATGGGTTTGAAAAATGGAAACCTAATAATAACAAGATGGCATGTGATAACAAGATTTTCTGTATACAAAATCCAAGCCATATGATTAATGAACAGTGCTCCATGGTGATGATAAAAGAAATAAAATGACAGAAATTTCTGTAATGATGGGCTTTGAGTGTCTCCCACATGACAATATGGGCTTTTTGTGTGGAAACATATCTATGCCTTTTTAACATTATAGACAAGAGGGTCGACAAAATTAGGCCCACCATTCTCAAAAAGCTTACAGAAAGGGCCTATTGATAAAAAGTCCTAAAAACCTAAATGCACAAAGTGCACGTGGATTTGTAATGATTGATCTCTCATTCACCAATTATATTTTATATAATTGAAGTCAATTAAATAAAATTAAGCGTTAGACGCTGTAATAAAAAAAGTGACTTTACAGGCAGACATGGCCACGGGTCAACCGGCCCGTCGACCCGGCCCAGACCCGGCACGGACTCGACCCAGTCAAACTCGTTGACCACGGGTCCGGACCCGACTCGGATTTTCAACCGGGCCGGTTCAGGGTCGTCTTTTTTTCGACACCGACCCAGCAGGCTGGGTCGGGTCTGGGCCGGGTCCAGTTCGACACGGGAAAAATCAATTATTTTTGAATTTTTCTATTTTTTTCTTTTTCTTTTTAATTTTTCCGGGTCAGACCCGGGTCGGGCCAGGCCGGGCCCGCCGGGTCATGGGCCCGGCACGAGTTTAGGGCGTGCCGGTTCAGGGTCAACAAAACCCAACCTTTCGGCCCGCCGGACCGGGCCCTGAATCGGCCCGCCATTTGTCCATGTCTATTTACAGGAAGTCAGGACGCGCTTGTTTATCAAATAATCCGTTCAAAATGAATTTTTTCGATTAACTAAAGTTAATTTTGAAAAAAACGGTATAGTTAGTAGTTAGAGGAATTTTAAGAATATCTTAAAATAATAATTAAAATTGATTTGATGTAAAAGTATGAGATAAATGATTGGAAATAATTGTAAATGATAGATAGTTAAAGTTATGTAAGTGGAAATAGTGAATTAAAGCTGATGTATCTTACAATAAATATATATTTATCTAAAAGTTTCCTAACTTGGCCCTTAACTATTATACCGTTTCTGTGATAAATAACTAGTTGACTATTTACCACTCAACAAAAGGTTCACTTCTTGTGGTGTATGTGATCAACGGTCTACTTTCTGAAATGTAACATTTCTAAGGTTTGTGAAAATGACTATGTACAATCAAT
>BKCP01008292.1:2262120-2272210 GCA_008636005.1 Striga asiatica | reverse complement strand
AAAAATATGTCCAAAGATCCATTCATCGGATCATGCAATTATATGTTTTCAGAAAATCATGGCACTCATCATGACGCTGAGGACTAATACGTGTATGGTCCCCGTAAAATTTTGGCACGCTAGAAATTGTAATATTATTATGGCCACACTTTTATTATCTATTCTATATAATATTTTAATATGTATACTAAGAATATTATGCTTAACAAAAATATTATTACTTTAATTCCAATCTTCTCAGTTCGTATGTTTTTTTAAAGTTTTGGCACGTAAATTAAGATAAAAATTAAAAAATGACACTTTTTTTTTTGTTTTAGATAATTTTTTCTTCAATACAACCTCATTTAAATTTTTATAGACAAAACATATAATATAATTGTCTCTAGAAATACATATAATATAACGAATGAAAGATTTGTGTTCCTATTTAAATATTAGTGGGATTCTAGTGTACATTTTCTCTCTTCTTATAACCATGGACTCATGTTATAAACCATGGACTCATGTACATTTATAAATCATCTATCAATGGAAAATTTTGTATTCATTTTATGATGTTTTATCTCCTATGTGTTGCGTAAGTCTTCTATTAGATTATGCATTAATACTATTCCCATAAAATAGACATACTTAATTTTATACTCAAATTTCATAATTTAAAATAAAATACAAATAAAAGTATGACATTTTATAGTTAATCTGTTTTTTTTTTTTAAGAAAGTATTGTCATACTCATGACGAACTAGTTACCCGTCTCTATATAATATTTGGATCATGGCCGTAATTTCATATCTTTCCAATCCTTGCTAACTAAATGCGGTTGATTATGCTAATAAATTACACACAAAAGAATGAGCCATACAATACATAGAAGATTGTCAAACCAACGATATATGGCTACATTATCTGATAATATTATAGAAAAATTCCACATCGTACATACCTATACATGCGTATGTGTTCCCAAGTAACTTATAACTTATTTGATTAGCTTTAAGTTTTCTGTATTGAAATAAGTTTTGTTTGATAGGACGAGCTTTAAAAAGTTCGAGCTTATCTCATAAGCTTGTTTGAGCTTATCAGCTAATTTTACTAAATACTTTTATCATATAAGCTAGTTTTTCAACTATATAAACTATAAATTCGAAAATTACTCATAAACTATAAGCTAGCTTAGCTATCAGCGAACTTGCCAGCTTGTTTTACCAAACATAGCGTTACTGAGCCCACACCACAAACATAGCGTTAATGAGCCCACACCACTCACACATATATATATATATATACACACACAAGCACAACCACATTTACTTAAATCAAATCACAATTATTCCAAAGATGGAAGAAATCCATCAAGAAATGCAGCTACTCTCTTTCACCGCCCCTCCACCACCACCACCACCACCACCACCACCATCAGACCTTCGGTTCGAAAACTTTCACGGCCCATCACTCGACCTCCAACTCTCCATCAGCCTCAGTACTCCTATCCAAGATAATAATAATTATAACAACAAAAACAACAATATCGACAATGATAATTATCGTGAGATCGAAACCCTGAAATGGGAGGCTGCGCAGCAAATACGGCTGGCGGCAGTCGAGAGAGCATACGCTGAGCGCATGATGGAGATGGCAAGGAAAGAGATGGAGACGGCCCGTTCTGAGTTCGCAAGGGCCCGAAGCCTTTGGGAGAGGGCCCGGGATGAGGTCGACAAGGCCCAGAGGATGAAGGAGAGGGCTTTTCGGGTTTCCAAGGATTCCATGTGCATGGAGGTCACTTGTTGTTGCTGTAGCCAGAAATTTAGGCCTTAAATTTTTTTAATTTAATTATTTTTTATTTATTAGTATTATTATTATTTTTTTGTGCTGGGTTTGTTGTGTGGTGGGGTTTTCTTCGAATTTTATGGAAGATGGAGGGAAGAAGGGAAAATATTGAATAATGTTTTATCTTGTGGAGTTGCAAATCTTATAAGGGTTTGTTTTCCTTGACTTGAGCTTTAATTTGTAGTAAAATCTCTATTCTTTTTTATATAAATACTCGTTTGTTTGATGTTTTTGTATTCTTAGGTATATATATCAGATTAATAAGCATGTTTCTTATTTGATTGTCACAAATGCTGATAGAAGTTGCATTTTTATGTATAAATACAATCTATCTATAAAAACCCTAAACCAAGTTGCTGAGTTATATATGTTAAGAGCTTTTCTCATCATAATATTTTCTCCAAGCTGAAAAAAAAGTTAATTAGGGTGTGATTGGATATGAATTTGATTAGATTTTTTATTGATTTTTTTATTAATTATAGTTAATTTTGATAAAAATATGGTATGGTTAGTTGTTAGTGGAAATTTAAATTTAAATTAAAATTAAAATAATAGTTAAAATAGAATAACTAAAATTGATTTGATGTAAAGTAGGAGAAAAATAATTGGAAGTGATGATTAATTAAAAAAATGCGAGAGGATGAATAGTGAATTAAAGTTTATGTCATGTGTAAGAAAGGTTGGTTGATATTGGTGAGATTGAGTTTTGATTGATTTTTTTAGTAATCAAGATTATATTCAATCACACCCTTATGTTTTCTTTAATATGGTATCTATGATAATGATCTTCAGTATAGTAGATTGAATATTCTCTCTTGGAGAGGAAAAAAAAAAAATGATCTTGTGATTGAATTCTAGGTTAGAATTTTTTGGTGCCCTAGATAGCAAGCTTTGATTGTTCAAATGTTGGATTTTTAGCTCTGTACTGTCGTCTTAGGTGCCCGCCTAGGCAGACTAGCTAGGTGGTTGTGAAGGTACTCGCACTTAGGCGGGCTCGACATCCGTATATTTTTATTTCAAAATTTTAATTTACTCTTTAAAAAAATATAAACAATTCTAATCCTTATTGTGAAAGAATGTGCAAAGCCATCAAGCCACTTCACCACCTCAAACAATATGACTTTGGTCAAAAGGAAAGACATGCATACGTGGATGCATGTTGAGAACAAGAAGACAAAGTGCAGTGGCCAATGAGAAGCCAATGTGCTGATCTCTCTCTCTCATCATGCTTTCCTTATAAGATTAATTATTGACCGTAGGATCCTTTTGGAGGGATATATATACTAGGAAACAAAGTGTAAGCTAGGTTATGTTGTAACAGACATGCTGCTATCCATTTTGGTGAAAAGAGTTATTATGATTATTCATGATGCATCATTCTCGAGATGATTTCTTGTTGTCTTTATTTGTTTGAGTTAATGAGCTTTCTTATCATGGCATCAGAGCAGGAACAGATCTGATTCTTCATTCTCTCTTCTATCAGTTTTTTTTTAAATTTTCACCCTCAGAAAAATGACTGCCTCAAACTCAAATCAGTCTCAAATCATCTTCCCACAGAGTCAGCTGATTTCTGTGAAGCTCGATGAAAATAACTTTTTGATGTGGAAACAACAAGCTCTCTCAGCTATTAAAGGATATGGTCTTGAATCCTTTATCAGAAAAGAAGCACAACCACCCTCTCAAACTACCACTCAGGATGGATCTGAAGAAACAAATCAAGATCTCATTTTGTGGGAAAGACAAGATCAAATCCTTGCATCTTGGATCTTGTCTTCCTTGACAGAAGGAATGCTTGTTCTCACTGTTGGCCTAAACAGCTCTAAAGACATATGGCTAGCCCTGGAAAACAACTTCTCAGCTCAGTCACAAGCCAAAGTGATGCAATACAAGATTCTCATGCAGTCACTGAAGAAAAATGGTATGTCTATGAGAGAGTACCTTTCCAAGATGAAGTCTTTTTGTGACATCTTAGCTTCTGCTGGTCATAGGATAAGTGAGACAGATCAAATCCTACATGTCCTATCAGGACTTGGAAATGAATATGACTCGGTCATGGTCAATGTCACTTCAAGGATAGAACCTTATGGTTTGAATGAACTTCATGCCCTTCTTCTCAGTTATGAGGCTCGTTTAGAAGCCAACAACCATCTTCTGGGACCAACCGTCAACACAGATGGAACACAACCATCCATTAATGCAGCTCAAATGGATAACAGAAGGTTCAACAACCCCTTTAACCAAGGAAGAGGGAATTTCAGAAATTTCAGAGGTTCAAATTTCAGTAGAGGTAACAGATCTGCAAGAGGAGGTAGAGGAAGAGGAAGATATAACAACAACAAAGTGATTTGTCAGATTTGCAATGTGGCAAACCACACAGCAGACAGGTGCTGGTACAGAAATGACCCAAGCTATGGAGGTTCAGGACAACAAACTCAACAAAGCAACATTCTAAGGAACCCAAACCTCAACCTTGCTCATTTTGGACAACTGCCTCAACTTGGAAATAACAACAATGGGTCTGAAATTGGAAGTGAATCCTCATGGTTTCCTGATTCAGGAGCAACAACTCATGTCACTAATGAGCTAGCAAATCTCAATATGGGATCAGAATACATTGGCAACAATAGGCTCCAAATGGGAAATGGAGCTGAAGTCAACATCAGCCACATTGGTAACTCCTTTTTAAGATCTTCCCAGAATTCAAAGGCTTTTCTCTTAAAAAATCTTCTACACGTGCCTTCCATTACAAAAAATTTGCTAAGTGTTTCATCATTTGCCTCTGACAACAATGTGTACTTTGAATTTCATCCCTCTTGTTGTCTTGTGAAGGACCGAGTAACCAAAGATATACTCCTCAGAGGGAGTGTTAAAGATGGCTTGTACCATTTCAATCTGCAGAAGGTCAACTCACCACCTAACTTTCAAAGTGGAACAACTTTTGGGAAACTATCAAATCAAGATCAAGCTCAAGTGAACTTTTCTGCTTTCAATAATGAGGAAGCTGACATATGGCATCTTAGACTAGGTCATTGTAGTCAAGATGTAATAGAGAAAGCTTTAAACTCCTTGAATTTACAATATTCCAAGAACAGCAGTTCAAAACTTTGTTCATCATGTATGCTTGCAAAGGGGCACAGATTGCCTTTTGGAAATTCTGAGACTGTTTGTACTAAACCCCTTGAATTAATCCATTCAGACTTGTGGGGTCCAGCTCCTATTAAATCATCAAATGGTTATCTTTATTATGTGAGCTTTATTGATCATTTTAGCAGATATGTATGGATTTATTTATTGAAGTCCAAGTCTGAAGTCTGTAATGTGTTTGTTCATTTCAAGTCATTGGTTGAAAATCAGTTGAATTGCAAAATAAAGGCTTTTCAGTCAGATGGTGGAACAGAATACAAAGCACTCAAAGGCTTTCTTCATGAGCATGGTATACATCACAGAATATCTTGCCCATATACACCCCAACAAAATGGGATAGCAGAGAGAAAGCATAGACATTTGGTTGAGATGGGACTCTCACTTATTGCTCACTCAAATATGCCATTGAGGTTCTGGGATGATGCCTTCACTACAGCTGCATACTTGATCAACAGGCTCCCAAGTAAGAATCTCCACTACAAAATACCATTGGAATGTTTGCTCAAGCAGAAACCAGATTATTACTCCTTAAAACCCTTTGGATGTTTGTGCTACTTATATGTCAGGCCATGGAATAAACATAAATTGCAATATAGATCAGTGCCTGGAGTTTTTATAGGGTATAATACACAATACAAGGGATACAAAGTGTTACTTCAATCTGGAAAAGTCATCATATCCAGACATGTTGTTTTCAGTGAGCAAGAGTTTCCTTACAAGGACAGAAATGTTGAGAATTCCAAACACTATACTTGTGATCCTCATCAAACCTCATCACCATCTTTTAATCCTGAAATCATACATCAACCACTTATCAACCAGCAAAGACCACCATCTCCATCCAACCACAGTCCTAGCTTGGAGAGACAAGAATCTCACAGCCCACACAACAGTTCACCTGTTAGACTCTTTGAAGCCAGGACACCACAAACTGCAACTTCTTCAAATAGCACTATACCTTTATTTGTGGAGTTACCCTTGAATGATCCATACCAACCTGTTCAAGGGAGAGGCACAAATCACAACAACGGAAATGTGCATCCTATGGCCACTAGATCCAAAACAGGAAACCCAAGACCAAAGGTCTTATCAGCAGTATACAATGCAGAACCCAAGAGTATTCAGGAAGCCTTAAATTCCAAAGCTTGGAAAGATGCTATGATCACAGAGTATGAGGCCCTCATGAGAAACAAGACTTGGTCTTTAGTTCCTATACCAGAAGGAAAGAATGTAATTGGGTGTAAATGGGTCTTCAAATTGAAGAAAAACTCTGATGGAACAATAGCAAGGTACAAGGCAAGGTTAGTGGCACAAGGTTATTCACAGCAAGCAGGCTTTGATTACCATGAAACCTTCAGCCCTGTGATAAAACCAACAAGCATAAGGATAATACTGAGTGTTGCTGTGCAAAAAGGATGGAAAATCAGACACTTGGATATCAACAATGCATTTCTTTATGGAGACCTACATGAAGATATATATATGAGACAGCCTCTTGGTTTTGAGCAGAATAATGAAAAAGGTGAAACTGTTTGTAAGCTTTCAAAGGCCATCTATGGTTTAAAACAAGCCTCAAGGGCCTGGTTTGAGAAGATAGGGAACATTCTGTGTAGCCTTGGTTTTTCAAAGTCAAAAGCAGACACTTCATTGTTCTATAGAATCAGATCATCATCCAGAGTTTTCTTATTGATATATGTAGATGACATTTTGGTAACAGGAGATGATGAAAGAGAAATTCATGGAGTAGTGGATCAACTGAAGAAATTCTTTTCCTTGAAGGATCTGGGAAGTGTTAAGCAGTTTCTTGGAATTGATGTAAATGAAACCGATGAGGGGCTGTTGTTGACTCAAGAACAGTACATCAAAAGCTTACTCAAGAAAGCAGGAATGGAACATGCTAAAGGGTGTCCAACACCAATGGTGAGCTCTTTGCAATTATCAAAAACTGAAGGAGTGCAAAATGGATTGAGCAGCACCCTCTACAGGAGTTTGGTTGGAGGACTACAATATGTCACAATAACCAGACCAGAAATATCCTTCTCAGTCAACAAAGTAAGTCAATTCATGACCAACCCTTTGGATAGTCACTGGAAAGCTTTGAAAAGAATCTTGAGATATTTGGCAGGGTCAGTTGATCATGGTTTGAACATAAGCAAGTCTGGAATTTTCAATCTGATAGCATATTCAGACTCTGACTGGGCAGCTGATGTGGATGATAGGAAATCAGTAAGTGGCTTCTGTGTTTACCTTGGAGGCAATTTGGTTTCATGGAGTTCCAAAAAACAAGGCTTTGTTTCGAGATCGAGCACAGAAGCAGAGTATAGAAGTCTGGCCAATTGTGCTGCAGAAATTACATGGATCATGTCTTTATTAAATGAACTGAAGCTAAGAGTGCATGGAGTTCCAACTGTGTGGATAGATAATATCAGCACAATTGCTTTGGCATCAAACCCGATTCAACATGCAAGAACTAAGCACATAGAGCTTGACCTTCATTTTGTAAGAGATAAAGTTGCAGCAGGTGAACTACAATTGAGTCATGTGCCAACAAAAGAGCAAGTAGCTGATATCCTCACAAAAGCTTTAAGTTTTCAATTCTTCTCTCGACTTAGATTGAGATTGAATGTTATTTCAAAAGCCTCGATCGAATTGAGGGAGAGTGTGAAAGAATGTGCAAAGCCATCAAGCCACTTCACCACCTCAAACAATATGACTTTGGTCAAAAGGAAAGACATGCATACGTGGATGCATGTTGAGAACAAGAAGACAAAGTGCAGTGGCCAATGAGAAGCCAATGTGCTGATCTCTCTCTCTCATCATGCTTTCCTTATAAGATTAATTATTGACCGTAGGATCCTTTTGGAGGGATATATATACTAGGAAACAAAGTGTAAGCTAGGTTATGTTGTAACAGACATGCTGCTATCCATTTTGGTGAAAAGAGTTATTATGATTATTCATGATGCATCATTCTCGAGATGATTTCTTGTTGTCTTTATTTGTTTGAGTTAATGAGCTTTCTTATCACTTATACATGAAATTATTAATTACATAATGAAAATATTAATAATTATTTCACATTTAATACAATAATCATGAATGCATTAGATTTTGCATTATCATTGTAATCGACCATAATAATTAAAATATTTTATATGATATATCTTATAAATTATGCATGATGACAAATAAATAAATTTATTAATATTTTCTTGACTCTGCATAAGTGCCACCGAGTCCTTGCCTAGGCGCTAGCTAGGCACCGGTCCACCGTCTGACGACTTTAACATTGATCTTTAGTAATTATTTGACTCGCATTAGACTAAACAGGACCAAAAGACTCGTATTTAGGTCTGAAACCATGCATGAGGGTAGACTTTATTGTGAAATCTAAAGGTATATTCATTGTATCAACTTGCTATAGTACATACAAAGTAGATATGATTGCTCAATTAAGTTCTAAATTAGCATTTGATTGCTTAATTGTATGTTTTCAAACCTGAATTTCTCTTATCCATATTTTGAGTCTTGAATTACTTAGTTTTTCTTTTTTTTTTTGCTATCACATGAATAATGAATTGATTTCCTGTACCTTAGTTAATTCAACCAGCAATCATGTGAATAGTGTATGTAGCTTTTATTTTTTGTTCTTAATTTGTTATTATTTATTAATTTATATAATTTATTCAAGACCCAATAAAAATCAGCCGAGCACACATTTATTTCGCACAATTCATTCTTATGCCTTCAGTAAAAATTTGAAAATTTAGGATCTTGAAAATAAATATGTTCATGCAATATGCACTATAAAGCAAAACAAAAGCTACATATTTTGTATTTGCTATCAATCATTTCCAGTTGTAGTTATGCCATTAAGGTCGGAATTTTTGTTTTAAATAATTTTCTCTTGTGACATGCATGTGACAAAATCTCAGGGAGGATGGCCGTAATTATGTCGACCTCACTTAATGCAGCCTAAATAATAATGGCTTTAGAAAATTGTTTGTCAAATGTGACAGCCTTTTGTATTCAACATGACTTTCTTCAACTTGTCTTTGATGCAGAACATACGGCCAATTGGAGTAGCAATCACTTCATTTTTTTTTATTTTTTTATTTTTATTTTTTATTTTTTAGATAGAAGAGGCAAACCCAAATATAAAAAGTAAGAAAATAAAAGGAAGTAGGGTCCTGTCCTTGAGTGATCATCAACACTTATTATGACAAATCCTTAACATTTGTCTTTTCAAATTGTCAGCACGCAATTGAATTTTGTGCAAGGGATCTTTACATAATCCAAAGGATTTAAATCCACNTAACCAAAAAAAAAAATAAAAAAAAAAGGAATTCATCAAAGAAATAAGATAAATTAAGTCATATACCTAACGACCAAGATCTTTTATATTTACACTAATATATAGTCTAACCACTCCCCTGTATTGAGTTTTTTTACTGGCTCTGAATCTGAGGGAGTACGTTGTTTTCATGAAGATTTACTCAGGCCATATAAGGTAATTTTCCAGGTGAGAAATGGAGACACATAATCACTAGGGATAAGTTTATTCATGGATTTGAAGCCTATATCAGAGAACATGAAAAAAGAAAAAAAAAAAAATGACTTTTGAAGGTGGCCAAAGTTTTTTCATCTTTTTGTGGGACTCAAATACTGACATCTTGGAAATGTTGATAACACCATAGCACTGCCCTGGAATTGTATATCTTCAGACAACAGTTATGGAGTTGGTTGCTATTATTAATTGGCACAAAAATCCTTGCAGAATTTTAGAATTTTATTATTTTGTATTTACTGACAATGATTTGTAACAGTTGTTTTGACCATTCTTTGGTTATTTGTAAATTGTAACCCATGAATTATTTAACCGTTTTCCAGTAGACTTGCTTAATTCCAATCATTCTTAGCTAATGTAATTTTTTTCAAGTGTCAACTTCTATTCTATTCTATATATGTAATTTTTTTTATCACAAATTATAGTATTTCATAATTTTATCTTGTACTTATGGTGTTTTGAAGTAGTCCATACAAATCTAAACTTTTCTCTTGGGCTATTAGGACTATTAATATTACAACACTTGACTGATATAACTTATAAATATGTTTA
>BKCP01008292.1:2222782-2255600 GCA_008636005.1 Striga asiatica | reverse complement strand
AAAAAAAAAAAAAAAAAAAATATATGGAAAATGAAAAATGAAAAATATATCATAGCATCACAATGGACAGCAATGAAATAGTTTGTAATTCTTGAAGAAGAATCATAAAAACTATTTTTCCCAACATCTAAAGGAATAAATAGTCATACCAAAAACTTCATAGATGGTCACTACAAACATTTTAAGATATAAAAATTGTCATATTAAGAAAACTAAGGGAAGATAGACACATAATGAACTATTACATATGACATCAAAGCTACTCCGCAAATGGTCCCAACATCTGCCTGAAACACCAAAAATCCTGCAACAAAGAATTTCTGAGTTAATATAGGATAGAAAACAGAAACTACACAAGCACATTGGGAGCACATGGAAACACTGCAGTTACAGTTAAACAAATATTTTTGTGGGATTCTTTCTTTCCTTTTTTCTTCCAATCTTTTTGACATGACTGTCGTCTTACAAACATTAATTGAAAAGGAAAAAACACTTGATAAATAGATATTTGTAAAAGTACTCACATATTTTGTTGAAGGCCACAATATCAACACTCTGGACATATTCATTGATTGGTTCAGCTGTAAGATAGTCCTCAATGAGGGTGTCAACAGAGACTAGATCGTCCACAATGGTAATCATAATCTGCAGCTTCTTGATTCCATAACCAACAGGGACGAGTTTAGCTGTAAAAACCACAAATATATTAACTTATCATTCTTGAAATGTGAGTCGAGTAAAAATAAATGCGTATTAGGAGTCAACACTGTTCAACGATAAACCTCCATATATGAATGATCATGACAGACAAAATATTATCATGTGAATTCAGGGTAGTCAGCTATCCAAATCAATGCCGATCCACATTGATAAAGAAGGCACGTATCTTACTGTGATAATTGGATATTCAAGTGCAGTTTATAACAGCAGGTAATATTCATAAATAGGAGAAAAAAGCTTACAAGCTCCCCAGAGGAGACCCTCCATCTGCACGCTTCTAACAGCTTCTTCAAGCTTTTTCATGTCAGTTTCATCATCCCATGGTTTTACATCCATCAGAACTGATGATTTCCCAGCTGAAGTGGAAAATGANAAAAAATCAGTAGTCCTAAAGATAATAATTATCGCTACTAGATGACTAAAAGATGAGAGTTATAATAATTACATCCATCATAATATTCCAAATAACTGGTGCAAACTTATTATACAAAAACTCAATCCAAGAACAGAATAGAATTCGACTAACATTTTTTCTTCTTTGAGGAAGCCTTGACAGCAGCAGCACGTTCCTCAGCAGCTTTCTTCTCTTCCTCGGTCTCCTCACCAAACAAATCCACATCATCATCGTCATCATCCTCAGCAGCTGAGGCCTGAAATTTATTCTCTTATCTATTTCAGCCTATAATTACCAACGTTCAAATTCAAACAACTCACTGTAACATGAATATCTTGCCTTGGTGTCCGCAGCAGGAGGGGTTGCAACTGAAGCCGAACCCTCAATCGTGACACCACTTCCTTCACCAGAAACTCCACTGCAAAATAAATATATATAGTTTAAAAAATAAGCTAGCCAATCTTTATAGGTTACTAAAAATTACAGTGTAAGGCAGGAGAGACATACGACATCCTTAACAAAGCTTCAATGTGGTTGTACCAACGTGACACATTCACATAGTCCGATGATGGAGGCTTTGAGAGGGCGGCATGAATTGTGAGATCATCCTTTGAAGCCTGATATCTAAAACATGGGAGAGAGACTACAGTTAAAACCATGGACGAAACTAGAAATAACTTTTGGGGAGACAAATATTATAGGGTAACAAAGGTACTTTTCCAAGCTTTGTAAGGCCATAGGATTTTAAAAATTAGCAATTTTGAACAAAATAAATAAATAAATAAACATCTAAACCTTAAACTTTAGAACAAATTAAATGATTAAGCACAATGTGCGCTTAATACACTACTGTTGGTCTGTACACCAATGTGAACAAGCTTCCAAATCTAACTTTTTACCCCAAATCCATATCCTATATTACCAAGCAACTCAGATCAATATATAGATGATTGGGCAAGAGTGTTTTAGGCGGTTGAATAATCACATCAGAAAATGGAAGAGCAGCAAGTAATTCATCACCCCTCGAATAGATAATTATAAAGTTAGTTTCTTTTTACCATCTCTTTAGTCATGTTCGTGTTGGCAGAGTAAAGCTGACACTTAATGATCCACTCACTACGCGGATCCTAATTCGAAAACTGAAAGGGATACATACAAATTGTTCATTGAATAACCAAATCGGAAACTTAAATCATGGAGCAGAAGTTGAGAAGACAGAGAATGAGAAAGGTAAAACACAACACACCCGGTAATGTAACTGCGAGATAAAAGGTAGTCATCGAGCTTCTTAAGGCCAGCCGCCGAGCTGAGGTCGTAGAAAGTGACAGCCATCGCTTGATAGCAAAGTGGATTTGATCTGTTTTTCCAAACAAACAATTAAAAGCTTGAGCTGCAATTTCATAACAATCGACGCGGGCTGAGCAAACGAGGCTCTCGTATACATAGAAACATTCAGACAGATACTTACAGAGAGTGGGGGCACAGACTGCGGGAGTTGAATCTCAAATGTTAAGGAGTGGTGGATTAAAGGTCTCCCAAGGGTTTTATAATCGCTTTATATTAGGGTTAGTATTTTTTGATCCAACACCGAACCGACGGCACTTGTAACGGTAATCGATTTTTGGTTACTGAATTACTATCGATTTTGTATCGGTCAAAAATAAAAATAATAATATAAGTGAGTATATTTTCACATATTTTCTGGTCCTCCCTTCAAGAGGATAAAAGAGAAGGCCAAGCACGGTCCCCGCACGATCACACTTCCACCATCTTTTCTGGAAACAACGGCCTCTGACTTGCCCTTGGTCGTCGTTCCACTGTCCTCAACACCTGCCTCACCATCTCCAATCAAGTCGACGCCATCAGCTGGTGTCGTTCCACAACTATCAGTCTTCGAGACTCTGGCTCGTACACCAACACCGCCTCCGACCGCATTGCAATGCCCGTGGTTGCTCCTACCTCGACTTCAGCTAAGGGGGAGACTTTCGGCGCACAAGGGTCCATGAGAATGTAATAATTGAGTGTTAAATTAATATTTAAAATAATATTCTTCCTAATATTCTTCATAATTGGCCAACCACCGGGGTTTGTTTTATTTCCCATTATTGAGTGTTATAATTTTGAGCAATTGGTCAACACCGGTTTGTTTTCTTTCCCACCACCTCAACAGCTATCCATATATTAGTGTTTTCTTTCTTTACCTTCCAAACAACCATTTATATATTAATGTTCTCTTTCTTGCCCACTAAAATAGATTAATGATCATTGGCATCTATAAAAAGGATATCAGATCATTAGTTGAAGAGTGCGAACAAAAGACACGGCAGAAAAGAGAAGGAAAGAAAAAGGAAGGAAAAGAGAGAAAAGAAAAGGGAAGGAAAAAAGAGAGAAGAAGAAAAAAAAATTATATATTTTTATTTTTTTTAAGTGCTCAATTCTCGACTCCGTTACAGTTCGCCGGAGCTCGTAAATCTGGTGTGCTACAGATTTAGAGACGTTTGCCGTTGTATCTTTGGGGAAGTTACGCCTGAACCGTTAGCAACACACGGGACGTATTCTTCTTGCGGAAAGAGTTTTACTCGCCTCGGCTAAAATCTTTCTAATTTTTTTTTTCTATGTAATTTATTTTTCAGTTCAATTGTAATTTTCTATTTTTAGATTATTTGTAAGAACTGAAAAAAAAAAAAAAATACATATCAGTTCTTAGGATTCCCGTGTAATTTTTATTCTAGATTTATAACAATCGCAAGAAGAATATCTCAACCTACTGGACTGATGGCTTCCACCGGAAATGGTTCCAACATTCAACATCCGATCAATCATGTACCTGTTGTCCATGTCTCTACTGCCGAGAAGCCCGAAAAATTAAATGGGCTTGATTTTAAAAGGTGGCAACAAAAGATGCATTTTTACCAGACCACTTTGGGTTTGGTGAAATACCTGAAGGACGACCCCCCGGTTATTGCTGAAAATGAGACCAATACTGAACTACGCACTGCGTACGAAGCTTGGGGGCAAGGTGATTACCTTTGCCGTAACTATGTCCTGAACGGACTTAGTAACGAGTTGTACAATGTGTACAACTCGGTTGGTTCTGCCAAAGAGCTTTGGGCTGCTTTGGAAAAGAAGTACAAGACCGAGGATGTCGGGGCGAAAAAATTCGTCGTCGGAAAATTTCTTGACTTCAAAATGGTTGACACAAAGACCGTTGTGTCCCAAGTGCAAGAATTCCAACTCATCTTGCACGATATTCATGCTGAGGGAATGTCTCTGAGCGAGTCATTCCAAGTTGCGGCTGTGATTGAAAAACTGCCGACGGGTTGGAAAGACTTCAAGAACTACCTCAAACATAAGAGGAAGGAGATGAGTCTTGAAGACTTGATTGTTCGTCTTCGTATTGAGGAGGACAATCGTAATTCATCGGGGAAAATTTCGATGATGGAGGCTCGTGCTAACTTGATAGAGCAAGGCAACTCGAGTAAGAGAAAGTCCCTAGACAAAGGGAAGCAGCCTGCCAAGGTTTGGAAGTTTACCGAAACTTGTTATAATTGTGGAAAGCCGAACCATATGGCTAAAGACTGCAAGAGGCCAAAGAAGGCTGGGCCAAAGAAAGGTAAACCGAGTGCCCTTGTTGCTGAACACGGCCTTGTGCCGGGTGAACTAACCGACTTTGATATGTCGGTTGTGGTGTTTGAAGCCAATATGGTGGATGACCCAAGGGAGTGGTATATCGATACTGGTGCCACTCGTCATGTGTGTTCCGATAAGGAGGTATTTTCTGAATACACTCCTGCTAAGAGTCGGAAACTTTACATGGCAAACTCCGCCACGGCTGATGTGGCTAGAGTGGGCACTGTGGTGCTGAAGCTGACTTCTGGAAAGGAGTTGAAGCTTAAGGATGTTCTGCATGTCCCAGACATCCGCAAGAATTTGGTCTCCGGATCTCTTCTTGTTGAGCATGGATTTAGGCTGGTATTTGATACTAAGAAATTTGTTCTTAGCAAGTTTGGAACTTTCCTTGGTCGTGGCTATCTCGACAAGGGTATGTTTAAAATGAATGTAATGGCCGTGAGCCGTGTAACCGTTTTAAATGATAATGAAAAGCCTATTTCTGTTTATACCGTTGAGTGCTCTGATTTATGGCATATTAGATTGGGACATGTAAATCGAAATGCAATTAAACGGTTGATGAATTTAGAATTAATTCCTAATTCTAAAATTGAATCATATAAGAAATGTGAGATTTGTATTGAAGCAAAAATGGCAAAGATGCCTTTTCACTCGGTGGAAAGGTGTACTGAACCATTAGGCTTAATCCACAAAACAAACGTGTATAGCTCGGTCAACGATGGAATCGGAGTTCATCGCTTTAGATAAAGCTGGTGAAGAAGCCGAGTGGCTTAGAAATTTTTTATCCGATATTCCATGTTGGGATAAGACTTTGCCGCCTGTGATGATTCACTGTGATAGCCAAGCTGCTATAGGTAGGGCGCAAAGCAACTTGTATAACGGTAAGTCTAGACATATTCGTCGTAGACATAATACCGTACGCCAATTGATCACAAATGGTGTTATTTCCATTGACTATGTGAAGTCTAAAGAAAATTTGGCTGATCCTTTGACGAAAGGATTGAATAGAGATCAATTGGTGCTAGAGGGAATGGGCTTAAAAATCCACAATTAAAAGAATGATCATAGTGGTAACCCTACCATGCTGAGTGGAGATCCCAAGAACTTGGTTCAAAGGGAAAACTAAGCTATGAAAATTCAGTTGAGCACTTGGAACATATGAATGTCCAAAGCTATTCCCTAGAGCACTTCAAGTGCTGATGACCTGTTGATTGTGGTGAGGGTAAGTCATATAGACTTTTAATGAATCCCTAACCTTGTAAAGGTGGAGTATGGCAGGATACTGTTGATAGGGAGGTCACCTATATAAGTGTAAAGTGTGGGCCGCTTCAAATGTAAACACTTATGAATCCATTGTGTTTTACATGGCCAAAACGGACACAACGATAGAACGGAATGGAGTTAAGACTCTATTGTGTGAATGTCATTGTCTCGGTGTACACTATGGAGGAATAGTTCAAGGAATCATGTGCACTAGGCCGCCAGTGCATCCGATGATGTTTACTAAGAAAGGTTCAAAGCCAAAAGCTACCTTCTCTGATACAATAGAGTTTTGTGAGAATTGAGCACATAGTATATTATATTTAATTTACACTCATGTGGGGGATTGTAATAATTGAGTGTTAAATTAATATTTAAAATAATATTCTTCCTAATATTCTTCATAATTGGCCAACCACCGGGATTTGTTTAATTCCCATTATTGAGTGTTATAATTTTGAGCAATTGGTCAACACCGGTTTGTTTTCTTTCCCACCACCTCAACAGCTATCCATATATTAGTGTTTTCTTTCTTTACCTTCCAAACAACCATTTATATATTAATGTTCTCTTTCTTGCCCACTAAAATAGATTAATGATCATTGGCATCTATAAAAAGGATATCAGATCATTAGTTGAAGAGTGTGAAGAAAAGACACGGCAGAAAAGAGAAGGAAAGAAAAAGGAAGGAAAAGAGAGAAAAGAAAAGGGAAGGAAAAAAGAGAGAAGAAAAAAAAATTATATATTTTTATTTTTTTTAAGTGCTCAATTCTCGACTCCGTTACAGTTCGCCGGAGCTCGTAAATTTGGTGTGCTACAGATTTAGAGACGTTTCCCGTTGTATCTTTGGGGAAGTTACGTCTGAACCGTTAGCAACACACGAGGCGTATTCTTCTTGCGGAAAGAGTTTTACTCGCCTCGGCTAAAATCTTTCTAATTTTTTTTTCTATGTAATTTATTTTTCAGTTCAATTGTAATTTTCTATTTTTAGATTATTTGTAAGAACTGAAAAAAAAAATACATATCAGTTCGTAGGATTCCCGTGTAATTTTTATACTTGATTTATAACAGAGAAAAGGGACCAACCTCTTCAGTACATCTCAAAAAGTTAGAGATGACGAAGATATTGCTGCCAAGTCGTCCACAAATGATTCTCTGCCTGCAACCACTCAATCTGATGTTCCAACCCATTGAGATTACTTCAGACCATGATACTTCACATGCTTCTCATTGCCCCGTTCGTCGCTCTGTTTGTCACAAAGGGAAAACAAAATGTTGAGGAAGATGTTGTGCCGTAGAACCTAAGGATGATGAGTATGATCTCACGTCTATCTATTCCAATCGTTTTTGCTCCGAGGCCACCTGAGTTCGTTCGCAAATCTTACAGAATGTGATTTACACTCTGAACATAAGTTGGGTGATAAGAAATTTAAAAAGACTGATGTTATGGATTTGATTAAGATAGTTGGTCTTGAGTCCTCTGTGTCTAGTTTCGCTCCTTTTTGTTCTCAAATTGAGAGAATTCTATGCAAATTTGACTCCCTCCATCTTTGATCCCAAAAACCCCCCAATTTCTTAAGATCTTTCTTAGGAATAAGGTTGTTGATCTTGACCCATCTCTGTTGAACAAACATCTTGGTTTGCCTATTGTTGTTGATGTTCCTCCTTAAGTCGATTTGGATGTTCTTACATCGGTCTTTTTGGGTGGTCGCTTTGACAATTGGCCTGATTCCAATATGCCTGTTAGATCTCTCAATCTCACAGCCAATATGTTGCATAAGATTGGAGCTTGACATTTGGACTCCGACAATAAACAAACATCAACTAACTGAATTATAGTGTAAGGTCATCTACTGGGTCATAACAGGAACACTGATCAACTTGGGATGTATTTGTATTGATTGGTTGCGTACTTTTCTGGTCAACACGGCTCCACATTGCACTCTATCTTTTCTTTGTATTATGTGGTCTTTCCTTAATTCGGTTGGCTTTGCGGTTAATCCTCGCTTTGGCGATGATCTAGTGAATCTTGGTTGCCCTCTTAATGTGAGTGCTCCTAAACTTAACGAGCATAACGCACCCAAGGCTAAGATTGTTGTTGAGTCTATTCATGTTTCTGCCACCTGGGAGGCTTTTGTCAGGCAGCAAATGAGAGTCTGGGATGAGATAACCAAGGAGATTGCCTTGTAGCAAGGCTATTTAAATCACTTGCACGAATCGCTCAAAGGTCGCCGTCGTGCTTCTCTTGGGACAGCCCTTCGGTATCCAAGAATTCAAAAAAGAGGGAGAAGGAGAATGATGAAGATGATGATGCAATGGATGAGGACTCAGAGTGATGTTGCTGCTGCTGACTTTTATCTTCTACTGTTTAGGGCTTGTTTAATTATTTGCAGGATGCGCTGGACATTTTAGAAGACTTTTTTTTTTGTTCTAACTTTGCAAGATGAGATATGTTCTAACACTTATGTTCAAACATTATTATTTACTTGCTTGATGTCTCTTATGTTTGTGTTGTTGGTCATCTTCAAGATATGATTTTCGAATTGAATGCCAAAGAAGGAGATTGTAAAATTTTATTTTGGCAAGAAGTTTCGAAAATAATATCTTGACGTTCTATGTAAGTAAGGAAAATAAAAAGGAAAGATCAACACTCTCTCTCTTATTTATTAAAGTCCGGATACTATTATGTTTAGTATGAAAAGGTTTCTTTGAAGTATCTCTTAGACTTCATTTATGTGAAGATGTTATTTCTATAATAATTATTTTGATCTTGTAGGAGATCTCGCATTCAAGGAAAGAGGAAGCTAATCAAGGAATAATGGATATGAAGATCTCGGTTTTCACTTATGAAGATATCGCCCCTATCTTAAAGTCTAAAGGAAGGAAATCGACTCCAAAAGGAAGGAAGATTAAATACTCCTATATATATCTACACAAATACTCAATTAAAGGTTGCTGCAACTATCGGAGTTCGTTATGCTTGAAGACTTCTTTGAGTGTTTGTGAGATTTGTTTTTCAAGTTTTTATTGTGAACAATTTTTCATTGTTCTTACACCACTGAAGAACTGTGTATTGTTTTATGTTTTTACAAACACTTTTCGGACTTAGAGATTAAGTACTAGTGTAGCTGGGAGGGATCCATAGCTAGTTTGAAGTCCACATGTTCGTGGCTAGATGATTGGTTAATAGGATTGTGTATAGTGTTGGCTAAACTAGAACGGAGTTCGAGTATTATAAGTCCAAGTTGTACTTTGTGTGCGCAAATCGAGCTATTAATGAAAGAGAGGTCTAGTGGAATGCTCCTCGAAAAGATTTTTAAGTTAATTATTTTTGTTTTTATTTTTAGTGTTCTAACACACTTGCGTACTCATAAGTTTCACACTATATAATTTCTTTATTATATATAAACCACAAAAGATCACACAATAAATTGATAAACATTCGTCAACAATATCAACTTTTCAACTTCTAATAATAATAATAATAATAATAATAACAATAATAGCCCCCTGACTTATTTGTGTTTGTGGACTGATTTGCTGAATTATTAGTCTAAAAAAATCCGTAACACATTATATCTGTCACCTTAGTATATAATTATTCGCTCCAATTTTTTGTGTCCCGTTGCATCGCACACGGACAAGAGCACTAGTGTCATGTAATAACACGACAAAATAAGTTAAGTTAATATGATCCTAATTAAATCCAAAGCCAGACATCACCATAATAATCACACATGTGCCAATTAAAGCTTCCATTGTCCAACGAACGAGTATGGTGGGATTCATGTAGTTGTTATTCAGTGTCGAGAGCTAACAAGCTCCCATATTAATCAAACTTTGCAACTTTCCAATGAATGCTTCTAGCGCTTAGAGTTCGAAGTTCCATTTTCATTCATCAATATTTTTAACCGTGTCATTAATTACATATGACATTACTAAATCGTAACAACAATAGTAATAATCATAATAATGATAAACAACCATTTATAGATAACTGACACGGAGNNAAAGCCAAACCATATCCTTTTATTGAACATTGATCATGACAACTACACACCCTTTCTACTCCTTCACCTCCTCCAAAAGCTTCTCCTTGTTTTGCTCTTCATCCATGAAAGCAGTCATAGGAAAAGACATTCCTACCCCAAGCGGAGTCTTGAAGTATATCTTATCCGCATTAGCTCCTCCTTCGATGGCCATCTCAACTATAGGCACCCAAACAAGAAACTGTTTGCTCTTCACACCACTCATCTTCTTCATCTTGCCTTTCTCCACGTACGCAGTCACCTCAGTGTCATACTTTACGAGCGAGTTAGTCCCTTTGAAAAAATGCTCGTACGGTGCCTTTTGCCTCATCCAAACGTAGCCCGTTTCACGCACTAACCCACACTCCTCGAGCTCCTTGAGAGGAAGAATGCCAGACGGGAACCCTAGCTCGGCTAGGAGCTTCAGGGAATGGTTGTGGCATTCTTCAGCTCCGTGGACGATTTCGCCCTTGGCACGTTGGTCTTCATGCGATTTCTTGGGTGCCATTTTTGGTTAGGTTGAGAATGGGGATATAATTGGGAGGTGTGTTGTATATTTTGCAGGTGTAATGTTGATGAGATTTCTTGAACGGGTCTACTTAAATAAGGAATTGTAGTAGGAGGGTAATTTGGGGTTTTCCTTTGGAAGTTGAGATGGAATGGTGTTTGGTTGATGACTTGATGGAGTTGTTCACCAAACTATGGTGAATTGTGGGAAGTTTGAGATGGTCTCGCATCTTAGAAGCACACCTATTTCATGGTAAGTAAGGCCGGCTTTGAAAATCGGAATTTAGGAAGAAAATAACGGGAAAGTGTTTATATTGTAAATGTGAGTTTACTAAATCATAATAACCCATGTTTTAAATACCGTACCGGCCGGTATTACCGGTAATACCGGATACCGGTGGTCCGACCGGTACGGTTACACTTAAAATACCGTTTTGGCCAAAATACCGGTTTATATCGGTTTCATACCGGAAAATACCGGTTTTACCCGCCAAAATACCGGTCAAAATACCGTTTTATGCCTTTTTTTTAAAAAAAAATATTTTTTAATATATTTTCATTAATTTATTTATATAAATTGAAAGTTCTACACTTAATTTTAATATGTTTACATTGTTATTAGATGTTAATTAATTTTACTATTAGTTAAAGTTAGTTTTGTACATCATTTATATTATAATAACAAATTAATTTAATATTTATTGAATCCGGTAAAATAGACGGTAATACCGGTCGTACCGGTTGAACCGCGTACCGTTGGCTCATCCGGTATGATAACCGGTACGGTATTTAAAACACTGATAATAACAATAGTAATTTAATAGCGGGAGTGCGTACGTGGAGAAAGGGAAGATCGAAGAAGATGAATGGTGTGAGGAGCAAACAATTTTTTGTGTAGGTACCTATAGTTGAGATGGCCATCGAGGGAGGAGCTAATGCGGATAAAATATACTTCAAGATTCCACTTGGGGTAGGAATGTCAAGGAGAAGCTTTTGGATGAGGTTAAGGAGTAGACAGGGTGTGCACTTGGCATGATCAAAGTTCAATAAAAGAATTTGGTTTGGCTTTTCTTTTTTCTCCATGTCAGTTATCTTTCAGTGGTTGTTTATTATTATTAATATTACTATTATTATTATGATTTAGTAAAGTCATATGTAATTAGTGACGCGTTGGTCTTCATGCGATTTCTTGGCTGTCATTTTTTGGTTATAGGTTGAGAACGGGGATTGGGAAGTGTGTTGTAATTTGCAGGTGCAGTGTTGATGATTTCTTGAGCGGGTTTACTTAAATAAGTGATTTATTTATTTATTTATTATTTTTTTTAATACTTAAATAAGGGATTGTAATAGGAGGATAAATTGGGGTTTTCCGTTTGAAGTTGAGATAGAATTGTGTTTGGCTGATGGAGTTGTTCACCAAACTACGGTGAATTGTGGCAAGTCTGCGATGGTCTCGTATCTTTAGAAGCACACCCATTTGATGGCAACGGGAAAGCATTAATATTGTAAATGTGAGTTTTGGTTATTCTCCTGTGAACACTCGAGTGCAATTAATTTTGTCAAATCTCAATGTTCTAAATCTAGATATTAAGCCC
This sequence comes from Striga asiatica, assembly GCA_008636005.1. NCBI lineage: Eukaryota > Viridiplantae > Streptophyta > Magnoliopsida > Lamiales > Orobanchaceae > Striga > Striga asiatica. Next base: position 2,243,466 of record BKCP01008292.1, on the reverse strand, counting down.
CAAACTTTAACTCATTCAAAATCCAATCACAAGCGAACTTTATATTCATCAAATAATTTTGTACGATTCCTAGACTGAAAAATAAACACTCAATTACGCTTGAAATCAGATATTGGAGCGACCCAAAACTACACTATCCTATTGTATTCACAAGCAAGTAAAATCCTTCAACCACGAAACTCCATAGCTCAACCAGTCCTATTCGATCTTACTGAGAAACCAACTCGAAATAGTTTCACCCAAAGAAGTGAACAGAATTCAGAGGGCATTTGTTCAATAACACAAGGCATCATGGAAATATTGAACACACACACACACACACAGCGGACTAGGGCCAATGATGTATTCATCAAAATTATGCACGGAGATTCATAACTGAGAAACGTAAGGAAGGATGACAAGAAAGACAGAGAAAAGTGAAAAAGAAAAAAGAAAACGAAAAAACTAGGCAACAATCAAGAAGTTATTAATAATTCCATGGCAAAAGTCCTACAACAAAAGTTTGGGAAGGAAGCTAAAGTAATAACCAGAACTGCATTTCATCCCTGGTCTTGGATGTACAAGGTTCTAGTTCGGAGCAAAATCCTGCAATATCACATAAAAGTCTCAATTAGGCTATACTTATCCTAAAGTGCTTCAATAGTGAAACAAATAGTCAACTCACCAGCATAGACAAATTATATTTCTACTTAAGGTTGAAACACATTCTCATGAATGCAGAGACACACGCCTACAATTATGTTCATAGACGTATAAATATGTGGCACGGTAGCTGATGACAACTCATATACGATAATACTTGTGGTGGCACAAGAACAGCTATGTCAGGCCAAAGCCTAAAGCTCTGAAGTATAGATGATTAAACATTCTCCTTGTATTTATACTTCTTATGTATACATTTTCTTGATTTGATTTCTATTTTAGCACAAGATTATGGCCAAGCAAATAAACAATGCAAAGTGTCTACTCTTCAAGTACCCCAATGATAGATTTACTTCCAACCAATAAAAGGAACACAGAATGAGATATGCTTTGAACTAACTACAAATTATTTTCAAAATACAGGGGTTCCATTTAAAATGTAGGGTCAGAGGCAGCCTAGCAAATGCACAAAATCCAACTACATTGAGAAGTAGCATCATCCGAAGATGTTCTACAAACCATGGCTGCATGAAATTTTTCCAAAACCAGAAATTATTGTTCCCTACATTGCTTAGAACAGATGGAGCCAATCTCCCACACAATTAAATTTTTTCTAGTCATCAAACCATATACTGAATGATCCAGAAAGGCAATTCCCTGTGACAATAAGAACTTTGCATCTTTACAAGATAACTCAAAACTATGAACTCAGCCAAATAAATTGCTTCTTTGGCATCATTAGAGTTAAGCTTTCTTTAGCAAAACGCTTATAAATTTGGAAATCCGAATGTCTTATAAACTGTTGAATCTAATCCTAAAAAATATATATATTCCCTTAATATGTAGTGACCCACTAGCCCCCATCAACAGAGGGAGCACAAAAACACACATTACAGCCAGCTGAAATTCCCAGCACTTCACTGCGTATCGTCCATCTACATACATGTGCTTATGTATATATTTAGATATATAAATCAAGGATTAACCTAGACATAATTCTTCCAAGCATAGTTCAGATTAATCAATTCAGTTTTCACACACAAATCAAATTCAAATTGGAATATTATAAGGGTTAAATTACCTATGGAAAATTTATGTAGCCCCTACAATTATATTGTTGATGGGAATGAAGATCAGCTTGACGAAAAATCCAACAAAACCCATCACAACAAACCCGATCGCCGTTCGAGTAGCGACCTTCGTAAACTCTGAAAAGAAATTCCGCAAAATCGAGTCAATTAGATCAAATCAGAGAGGTATCAGGAGTAGATTGGGCGAGGATGAGTTGTACCTTTGCGATCGGGCTTGTGGCAACGCTTGACGAGGCGAACGCTGTCCTTGGCGAAATCTCTGAGTGGGTCAAAAACTGAGTCCAACGCATCCATGGCTTGGTTCGCTTCTTCTCTTTCTCTCTCTCTCTCGCTCGTCTGTAGATCTAGGGCGTGCGATAACAGAAGAGGTGAACAATAATTAAGTTGATTTATACAGTGGAAAGGAAATCTAATTACAAGGATGATTCATATCATGGAGGGGGATGACGATATGTGAATAGCCGAAAGTGCCCCTGTAAGGTAATATTTTGGCATTCTGTACCTCCCCTGGGTCCGAAACGGGATCGGGGTCCGTAATTTCATTAAATTTAGAGATGTTAAACGGGTTAGCTCTAGCAGTTTTGGACTTAAGGACTTCGGGCTAAACGGTCCAAGCTTAAAAAACTCGGATTTAAACGGACTACTAATAAAAGGGCATAACCTTAACTCTATCGGACTTCGAGCTAAACGGGCTATGTAGGTTATAATAATAATAATAATAATAATAATAATAATAATAATAATATATCAAAAAATATAAAAAAATAAAAAAAATAAAAAAATATAAAAAAAAAATAACAATGGCTAGTTAACGATTGTTTTTAACGGCTATTTAGTATTTATCGCTCTATATATACAGTTACACATCATATATGAACACATATTACAAACTCTTAAATAACATATTTTTTTTTTCAAAAGAATAAAAATATTCCAATTATTGTTTACAATTACCATTTTACTACTTATTTTGTGCGCTTTGAAATTTTCGCTATAAATTCTATCACTATGTTTCATGTTTTTCCTATTAATCGTTCTGATTGGCTTAAATATTTTGGTTTGAAGTAAAATAACAATATTGTTAATAATCTTTCAAAATCATAATAACTCATTACAACTCATACTTACATGTGAAGTGAAATACCAAAATTGTAATATACAAAGAATCTAAGAGCATATTACTTACTTGATGCAAACATTTACACTGCCCAACCCTAGTTAAACGGGTCAACCCTAGCGGGTTCGGGCTAGCCCTAGCGGGCTTCGGGTTAAACGGTTCAGGCCTAAAAAGCCCTAATTTAAACGGGCTACTAATAAATGGCCCAAACCCAATTTTTTTCTGGGCTAAACGGGTCAACCCGTCGGGCCAAGGACCGTTTAACATCTCTAATTAACTTAACAAGTTTGAGTTAACATCAATATCTATCATTGTTTTAAATGGCTCTTTAGGTAGCTTCTTTTCCAAAAACCGCGACTTACCATTATATTTATATTGTTTTTCCCTGAAAACTTACGCCAAATGCTGAAATGACACGTTTTTTACGCTATTTTGCATTTTTTACGCTATTGTACGCGACATTGTGTTGTATTTTTGCAACGACATTTAAACAATAAAATATTCCACAAAACTCGTATGTTTTAGGGATTAGAACCATATTTTCAAATGATAACTAATAATGACAGGGTGGATTTCTTGTTCAGTTGTTTCAAAAAACTCCATTCTTTTTTGGATGCTTTTGAAAAATGAACTTCATTGAATAAGGGCTAACGTCCACGATTCCTGGATTCCAACCTTGAATTTCAAAGGCAAAGGAAGTCTCAAGGTGTGAATAAATTTCAAAACCCATTTCGTCGTCTAGTAGCGGCAACACCTTTGCCCTTATCAACCGGCCTGAACTTTTGAGAATAATTTCAAACTAAAAGTTTGAAATGCAAAGTCCTAAGTTAAATTGAGCAATATTTATCGGTCCATTTCTACTACATCATTTTAATTTTCAATATCCATATATATATAATTACTAGCTGATGTATTTAATAAAACATATTTTCATTTTCCTCCAAAAGAAATTAAATTTTTTTAATTAATTACTCACTAATCTGCTAAAACCTTTACACCTTAATATATATATTTTTATTATTTATTTTTCGGACCAGTTACGAAATTAATTCTAAATTTGGTAGCAAAATATTTAAATGTGTAATGGCTAATGTTGGAACTTAAAGTTGATTGGCACATTCAGAGCTGTAACCGCTATATTTAGTTGCATCGTTGGAAGAAAAATTTGATTGACACATATTTTTTTTTCTAAAAATCAGAAATTTGTGTTTTCAAATAGTCTAATTTATTTTTAAGAAAACACAACATTTCTTAAGATAAGTATCAAGTTTCACAAAAATTTGTGTTTTCGTAGTTATAGGAAGTTGAACATTTAGAAACATGTATGAAGAAGGTTGATAAGTTATAGGAAGATAAGTATTTCTTAGTAAGTAAAAAAAAAAAACAAGTATTTCTTAAGTTGGAATTGTTGGATTAAGGTCAGGCATGGGTTCGGTTTGTGGATTCTTTAGACCTCTTACTTGTTGAGTTATTCGTAACAAACTTAAATCCATGAATCCATCAACTTGAAACAATGCATAAAAAATAAATTTCTCCCTTTCTCATAATCTCCCCCTTCGGATGGTTAAGATGATGCAAGCATATGCGATCTAAGATAGAATTGGCTGCATTATTTCAGGCTCAGATAACTTCACAAACTAGTCATCTGCTAGTTACATGTTTACAAACATTTCTTTCCAGTGCACTTCAAGCACTTCAAACAGTTGAACAAACCTATTCTATAATCACTTACATATGTATATTATCAACCTGATTGTTCGACTTTATTGCGCCTTAATCAAGTCATGCCTCCACTCGTTGCAGTTCGGATGATCTGGAACAGAACTGGGTATACACGAAGAAAAAGCAATAACCAAGTCATTAAAATTATATATTTTAAACAATAGAAAAGAAGCACGAAATTGGTGGTTTATTTTTTCCACAACTTCTTAGTGAGTGGGAAATAGAGGATACAAAGATCGTTGGGTTAATTATAAATTTAACATGTTTTTACTTTACAACATTACAGCGACAAATGGGAGTACTTGTAAAATGAACACAAAATCCAAAGTCATAAAAATAATGCCTCAAAGGGGGTTAATTGAAATAATGAAAAATAACATTTTTTTTTTTCATTTTTTCTTTTTGCACACGATAAATCTACTGCCTGAAAATTTTAAGCCCAATTTGCATATGGTCTTTAAAATTGGCTAAAACAAAAACTGAGCGTTCTCAACTGTATAACCTAAAGCAATATCAGAGCACCATATGTTTTCCCTCAAACCAAAACCAGGCACGCCATTAACAAGCATGTATTCATGATTTTACATAATTTATGCTAACAATTAAATTGGCAGACAAAGAGATAGAAGGGTTCCATAAGAAGGATTTAATTTATTTTTTCCTTAAACAAACTTAATTACTCATGGAATACCACAATGATGTATTGCAAAAGGCAGTAAAAAAACTCGATTATGCAATGTGACTGCTATTGCTACAGAGAACGAAGATTCAGTTTTTGCGGTGGGAATAACTCACAAGATCCAATGACGACAAATACGAAAAATCCTATCACCAAAGGGCCAACGGGATACGAGCTGCCTTTCTTTTTAGTTGTTTCTCCAATTGCACCTCTTTTCTTTATGTTCTTCTCAAATTTCATAACTTTCCTATCCGCCAAGCGCCTTGAGGTCGTCTAGAGAATATACACAGAAGCAAAAGGCCATCAGGAAATCAAGAAATAAGTTAACCAGCCAAATTGAGTTATCAAAATAATCATCCTAGAAAGTTGAAACATATGCTATCAATTGCTTGTCTTGTCAAGGTATTGTAGTATTACAAGATAAGAACAAGATCAAATAGGAAATCTAGGATAAATGATTTCATCTACACTCTTTCGGATAAAGAGATCAGAAATCTCTTGAATTAATTGAAATGTCTAAATTACATAAAAACTTTTATTCTTATAGTAACCATCTCGAGTTATTTTTTTCCAATAATCAAATTTGAGATCTGGTTGATATTGGAATCACATTAAATCATTTACTTTCTCAAATTCACAATAATATTAAGGCCCAACATGCAAACTTTCAGCTGGTTTACATTAGCCGAAGGCTTGATTGATGATTACAAGAACAACAAATCTTCGTTCTCAAGATAAAACAAAGAATTCCACAAATTTGAATTTTCTCCAGGAAAAAGAAATAATTTCAGAAAATTAATTTGAACAAATGAAATCATCCTATATGGCGAAAATTTTAATCTTTCCTTCAATTCCCTTTCCAATTTTCTGTTAAGAAAAACACAAAAATCCACCATGTAAGCTACTCATTCAATGTCAATAAACAGAAAATGATGCCCTAATCTGCAGCTAACAACAGTATTGACATTTCAAGTTCAGATCGTAAACATTTACCATCTCACGCAGATGGAAAAAAACTTGCTATACAAATCAAGATCAACAAATAGATTACGACGTTAATTCAAAGGAAAATATTTAAATCCAATTGAAACTAAAAAGAACACAATTAAAAATACAAAACCGAGAGCTGGTATAATAATCGGTGATGAAGTAATGGAGAACGAGAGATGTTCTACCATGGTTGGGGGAAGAGAATCGCAGCTGGGAATGTAATCTGTGAAGACGGTTTTCTCAATTTGTTCGCCGAGTTTGCGAGTATACGTATGTGGTGTGTATATATTTTAGGTAATTTATATTTCAACGCCCACAAGATTTTCGGATAGTATAAATCCAGATTTTATTGGTAGTTTTCCTTTTTTAATCATAATTAATAAAAAAATAGTTGAGTTAAATTTGATTATGTATTTAAATGATATTTAAAATAAAATTGATTAAGTTGATTTGATGTAAAAGTTGAAGATGTGTGATTGAAAATGATAGAGTAGTTGAATATATTTGAGTGAATGAACTATGAATTAATAATTACGTGATGTATGAGGATAATTGATTGATATTATTTAATTTCTAGTACAATGCCCGTGAACTACACGGGTGTTGTATAAAAAACTAATTGAAATTCTTATTGTGAAGTAAAAAATATAAATAATTATTAAAAAATATTTTTTTAATATTATTTTGAATTATAGAAAATATTTTTATGAAGTGTTATTTGTTCAATTTCATATATATTCATTTTTGTCAAACAAATTAAATAATTATTTATTCGACAGTTAATATAACGCTCGTGAACAACACGTGTGCTTAAAATTAAGTATTTTATCAAAATAAAGAAGCAAAGAAACTGATATTTAGAATGATAAAAAATTAAATATATTTAATAAAGATAATAAAGTTAATTATTTAAAATAATAACCATTTTTTATATTCGATTTGTCAAAATGATAATTCTTTTTAACCCCCTACACACATATATACATACACACACACACACATATATATATATATACATATTATTTACAACTCAATAATTTGAATTTTTAAATTGTTTTTTTTTTCAATTTTGATTATATTGTAATTATATTTTATATTTTATATAGTTTTCTTCCCTCATCTAATATTTCTTAAAATAACTTCAACTTTATAATATTTAATAATATAATGTGTATGGGTTTAAACTTTATGAAATATAATAATTATTTTTATTATTCTATATTCATTCTCTATGTATTCTTTATTTAAGTTGAGACATAAACATTTAGAATATTTTTTTATATTAAATTGATGTTCCTACTTAGTTTACATATTTTTTTCCAAGTAAAATAATTATTTATGGTGTGTTAATACACATAAATTTTTATTACTTAATAAGATGATTATATAAGATGAAAACCCTAGGCTTAGAACACAAAATTTATCCCCTTTCAATAGCTCAAATCCTTAAACAAGAGACTAGTGTGTCTTGCGTGAATTTGTCAAGAATTTAAGGCAAAAAGAGCAAAATAAATCCAAAATATAGAGAGGGAGATGCAAGAGAGCGAGAGAAATGAATCGTGAAATGGTTAAAGTAGCGTATCATTTGAGCCAAACGAGTCATGTGGTTGTAATCCATAACCACACGAGTCATGTGCGTAAACCAAAAATGGACATTTTTTGGCACAACTCACACGACTAGGTCGTGTCACTCACCTACACGATTGGTGTGCAAATGTTGTATCCATTTTTTTTTTTTTATGTGTTACACGACTCGTGTCACTTACCCACACGAGTTGTATGGACGTGGACATTTTAAAAAAAATATATTAAACCAATACAAAGAAGAAATACACGAAAAAATTATACACTAAAAATTGGGTTTGCCTCTCAATAAGTAATTAATTTAACATCTTTAGCTAGATGATGTTTCGACTCACAATTACTCGTTTAAATAGACATGAAGATCGTCTTGACTTGTTTCGGGCTGAAATATGACTTATTCCGCTGACATTCACCACAAATGTGGTGCCATCACTTACAGCCAATTAGACGACTCCATTGGCCATCACATTTGTGATCACAAACAGCCCCGACCACCTTGACTTAAACTTTCCGAGAAACAACTTGAGTCATGAATTGAAGAATAGAACTCGATCACGTTTAGTAAACTCCCGCTCATGATATTTCTTCGTCTTTTCTTTATAAATACTAGAACTCTCATACGCCTCTGTTAGAAACTCATCCAATTCATTGAGTGCAACTTTCGTTCGACCCAGGCTTTTTCAAAGTCAAGATTAATGCTTCTCATAGCCCAATATGCCTTATGCTCCAATTTCACGGGCAAAATAAATGATTTTCCGAACAGTACTTGGTATGGAGACATACCCAAGGGAGTCTTGTGCGTCGTTCTAAGCCCACAACGCCTCATTAAGATGATTAGCTCAATCCTTACGACTTACAATGACATTTTTTAGCACTTATTTGATCTGTCGATTATCCAAAGCCCATTGGCTTGTGGATGATATGTTATCGTCACCTTATATTTCATACCATATTTGGCAAAGAGACTTCCAACTTACTTATTACAAAAGTGCAACCGATCGCTAATCAATGCTCTCGGAGTCCCAAACCGTGTAAGGATATTAACTTTCAAAAATTTCAACACCTCTTTGGCGTCATTCGTCTTGATCGGCACCGCCTCTACCCATCTTGAAGCATAGTCCACCGCCAATTTTTTGGATGGTACGCTGTCATCACCTTATGTTTCAGCCTCTTCATCTGCAAATTTTTTGAATGCAACTCTTTTTTTCTTTGTTTCAAAGTATTCTTCATCTACAGTTCCCAATTCATCCCCACTCCGTCCATCTAATTCAGAACTTTCTACTTTTGGAATATACTCCTCATCTGTGCTTTCCTCATGATATTATCAATCCATCAAGTCCATCTGATTCAGAACTTTCTTCTTCTGGAATATACTCGTCATCTATGCTATCCTCATAGCCATTATCATCACATTTATGTTGCATATCTGCCTCTACTGCTATCCCTTTTTGCTTATCATCACCTCTACTTTCATTCTCATGACATACCCCCTTTTCATTTATGGAAACAGAATCAACATATACTTGAACAAAATAGTTTCCAGGATCCATCTTAGAAAGAATTTTCATGACACCCTCGTCATTGTGCTTGTAAACATTTCTACTGCCATAAGCCATAATACAGTTTCTCTCCTTTAGTGTACCCTAATTTTTGAACTTCTTCCAATAAATCAATATAACCAAATCGACAATTGTAAAGCCATTATCTTTTAGTGACCTCTTCTCTATAATACTCAGAATCATAGCCAACCTTTACAAATTGTCTATAGTGGTTTATAAAATCATCAAGTCATTGCAGATATAACAATGTAACTACAAACCCATGTTTAAGCAAAACAAGTATTAAGTACATATAAACATAATTAAACCAATATATAATCCTAATTATGGGCTATTTAAAAGAACCCTGACCCTAATTGTAGAATAACTAAAAGAACCCTAATTTTCTAAAACAATTGACTTAATTTATCGACAACAGAAGAAAAAAAAGTAGTTTTATGACCCTATCTGTTCGCCTTTTTTGCAGCATGAAGTGGTTGGGGGACCACAGTGAGAAGAAAATAATCAGGTTGCGGGAAATTGTTAAACCAGAAATATTCAAGGAAATTATTGATGGGGAGCACAAAGAGAATCGATGAACAACAAGAGCTTAGGGATTCTAAATTTCAAGTTGATTGTAATTTTTTTTTATTCTTATATTGAAACGAAAACTACGTCTTCTTAGTATGAGGTGGAAAAAAAATTGACTGGTAAATAAAACTTAACAGGTGGTGACATTTTTCGTGCCACATCAGCTTTCCTAGTACTAGTGGTAAAAACCATGTATCGCTTTGAATGAAATTGAAGAACGTAATATAGTATACAAAAGTGAAAATGTAGTGATTAAATTGCAATCTCAAAAAAGGTTGCACAATTTTGCCTATAAATAATACACTTAACATTGCTTTAATGTTCACATTATTCAAAATTACATATATCATAAGTCGGATATCTTATTTATTAAGTACCAATCACTATATTTAGTTATTTAATTAAATAACTGATTTGACTTCATGTTTTTATTTTTTATGGATAGTTTTTAGTTTGAACGAAATCATATATACGACATGGTTCAAATAAAAATTTAAAAACCAGCCTTTACTTTAGCGAAGATTGAGAACATTATTTTCTTTTTTTTCTTTGGCCGAAATGATAGATATATTATAAAAGGGCACAAATGTGCAAAATTACAGCCACCAGCCGAATATAAACAGCCAACAGCCGAATATAAACAGCTAACACCGGAGAAAACTGAGAGGGCAGGTCAAAAGATCGCCTAGAACCGACTCCAACGGGGTAATACTCAACAACACTAAAAGACACAAAAAACAACAGCACAATACAAAGACCCCCACAGGGTAATACCCGAGTGTCGGACCCCCACAGGGTAATAAAAGTGACACTGGGCGCACAGGGGCCAACGGCCCAAACCAAAAACACAGAAAACTAATACAACACAAACACTCACAGCCAACCAACTTAAAACTAATCAACGAAACATACAAAACATCAAAGCCCTTCCACATAAGCAAATCCAAGACAAACCAACAAGCACCAAATCGACCCCAGAGGAATCCCTTAGCCCGAGAAGGCCGACCCCTCCACTGCCTAACCGCCTAGCTGAGCCGAATTCCAAGCATCGGAATATCCCAAAAGGCCAATTCTCCCCAAGCCGAAAAACTCCAGATAGCACCCATCCGCCGCAGTATCAAGCCGACTAACACCACTAGCAACTCAATACCAACGACAAACACTCCAAGACCCCGCATACGAGAGGGTACCCAGCCACCACCGAGCCGGGCCAAGCCGACTAACACCACTAGCAACTCGAAACCGATCGGCAAGCAAACCAAGGACCCCGCGCAGAGAACCAGGAGTGGGAGCCGAGCCGAAGTATCAGCCCTAGCCACTCCGACTAGAAGCCGCAAGCCGCCGGAGCCGCACCCGACCCCTTCCCGCTGAGCCGCACCTCGTCCAAAACCCGCCGCAGCTCCACGGTGGTCAATAATCGCGAAACTGAAACAGGGCAACACCGCAGAACCACAGCACCGGAGCCGCTCCGTCACCGAACCGCAGCACCGGAGCAAGAGGGCAGCACCAACAGGGCAGCACCATCCCCTCATTGCAGCACCGGAGCAGACGGCTTGGATTTGGGCGAACTTCAATCAATTGCGCATCAAGGAGAGGGAAGTTGCAACAACGGAAAGAGGCCAAGCGGCCAGGGGACGCCTGCCGGCGAATCTCAGAATCCCAGTGGAAGGCGGCGAAATAGAGTACAGCGGCGCTTTTCTTTCGGAATTGGGGAAGAACATTATTTTCAATTATTTGTAATACTATTTTCCATTATCTTTGTTGCTATTACTAATTAGTATTTAATTTTAAAAATTGCAATACTATAAAGACTTTAACATTTGTGTATATGATAGCACCATATAAAATAGAAAATAGTATCATACACAATTAAAAAAAAACAACACTGTCATATTCGATTATGTGTTCACAAACCAAACTTGTTTTTATTATAACCCTACCCCATAAATTATTTCTGATTTTTTTACCCCCCTTATAATTTTATTAACAAAAGTGATACATTAATTTATGAAATCCCCTTCACATAACTAACATTTAATAATGAAAAACACATTAATATTCATAATATAATATTTTGTGCATTATATCATCCACACTCTCACTTGTATTTTCATTTGTATAAATTAAGCAAACCCAAAAATATATACACCTAAAAATTACTTCATCAATTCAAAATCACCATGAACACCTACACTTTTCTTGTCATATCCTTTTTTTCTCTCATCAATGTAGCTCTCTCTTCAGGTTCAGGAGCAAGGGAGTTAATATTAGACAAATCAAGAGTTTTAGTGATGAATTACATCACACTAGTATTCGACCTGTGTATTTGCACATATATAAATAAATTATTGTGAGTCTGTATGCATATAATGATTAATTATTTTTCTTTCATTTTTTTGCAGACTAAATTTACAATTAAAAGAGTTAGAATATTTTTTTTAAAATTGCGTTTATCTGATTGGATGTAATGTATATTTTGGTACGTCTTTTATTTGTAAATTATTTATTATTTATTTAAGAATTTCAAATATATTTTTTATTTAAAAAAAAATTAAATGTAACAACAATAATAACATCTAATCACATTATACGGTCAACACATTATATGGTCAACTGTCATTAATAAAAAAATTAAAATAATTTTTGTAATTTTGAAGTGATGAGTATTAATTATTTAATGATTAAATGAAAGATTAAATACATCAAAATGTAACGGTTTTTGGAGGAAAAATTGTTAAATTGCCACATAGATAAAATTAAATAGGTTTTATTAAATGTTTTGAGCTAGTAATTATATATATAGATTATCATTTTCTTGCGTAATATAATAATTTGTACGTTACATAGTATATATCCATCCCTTCTCGCCATAAATTGATGACACCTAAAATTTTCATCAACTATTTCAAATTCACCATGAAGATTTGCACCTTTCTTGCCTTTATTATCTGAGACTAGTTGAATTCATATCTAATCACCCCTTAAACGACTATCTCACGATACTTGGGCCCACCCCATTTGGGGTGTGGGCCGGCGTACTTGGATACTGCTGCCTCTACGGCTCTACAACAACACCAACAATTTTTCTTAGAGAAACATGTGTTAAATAAAAAAAAAAAAAACAACAAGGAATCAAACAGAGCCAGTTCAAGATGGGGCAAACTTGTAAGTGCAAAAACCATCTGTAGGGATCCGCCTGAAAATTTTTGCTAGCATGTTCAATTATTTTCGGGAGAAAATGAGGTCCGAATTCCATTCTCAGCAAAAGGAACGAACTTGAGCATTTGAGGACTATCTCAGATATGAATCGCCCTTCACCTGTCGATGTGAAAACGGTTTAGAGATGCATCTATGCCTTCAAAAACCGTTTTCAGGGAAAAGGAAAAGGCACGGGTTTATGTCATTGTATCTTTCGCACTGAAAACATTGTCTGCACATTGGTTGAGACACAGATGAAATGTAATTGTCCTACAGCAAATGTAGTTTTATACAACAAAAGTACACAGAATATGTGCCCCAAACAAAAACCATGGAGAACTTGCACAACAATCCAAGTCATTGAGTGAAAAGGCGAATTTCTCTGTAGCTTTGTGACTATCCATTGCCACTCCATGTTTTTTCATCAGCTTGTCCTTTTCACCTGCAGAAAGAAGAATGCCATGACTATATCATCAGCAAATTTAACTATCTCAACAGTATAAAACTGCACTAGTTTATACAAAATGAAATGAACTGCAAACATAGATTGTGCCAAATATGTGCTTTCCATTAACATGCAATGTAACAGCAAGTAGTGTGAACTAGGGAAATCGAAATGAATATGATCAAGATTCTGATGCGAACTTCCCATATAGCTTTTATCATTAAAACAACCGATTTTGTTCCGGTCAACTCTTTTCATTTTTGCTGATGAAAATTCCCCCATCATTTACAAGCCAATATATCTTCTCCGAAATCATACTTGGTAATCTAACAAACTAAGCAAATTCCGTTTATCAATGTGTTTTTTGAAGATATTAGACCAAGAAAAAAATTACAGCAAAAATATGGCCTCTAGATCGTGATTTTAACAGACACCATTTTTAAACAAAAGCAGCAATAACAGCTAATTCTGTTTACTTGAGCATAGGCTCAGATTCTACGGAATCAACCCAAAACATGAACATAATTAATTGCTTACAAGTGACGGCCACTTCACAGGTAAGTAAATTTTTTTTTTAGAAAAATACTAACAGAAAAAAAGTAACCACGTGAATAATGAAAGAAAAATGACAAAACTTTTTAGAACCCTGCACACCCCTAATTAGGTGCAATCCACAGAACTGAAACAGGAACACACAAACACAACAAGTTCAGCCTTTGATGCCATGTAATAAATACTGAAGCCGGAGACCTTTTCACGTTGAGCGCCACAGCATTATCAATTGAATAAATTTCTAGTCGACATATGACATCTTTCTTTTGTTTTGGGAACTACATTCGTAGGGAAGAGAACATTAAGTTACCAGCAAAGTTCTACTGAAATCTTCTGATGACACTCACGTTCAAATGAACAAATAAATATCAGGCATATAGTTTTAATTTTTTTTCGCACTCCAAACATCAAGTTGACCAGATGTCATTCGGCCAAAAACAGAATCCATAAACATAGCATTACAGTAAGTGTCAAAGGATAAAAGGTAGAGAACAATAATTTCGAGTACTTCAGATGTCTCAAGTCCAAGACATAATAAAACCACATCATTTCTATAGCACAAACAACATTTATCATTAACGATGGACATCTACTTCAATGGTGATTATTATTTTTCATTAACTTCAATGGCCACGTTTCAGATCTGCAATTATAATCGATTCACAAAATATAATATCCATGTGATGCTAACTTCCCTTAGTTCCATGACTGACTCAATATTGAAGGATGTCTTCTTTAACAATGGTTGTCGTTTCCTTATGCATTTAACTCTAATTGCAAGTGTCAATAATTTCTCGCCACATTGAAAAGCAAGAACGGAAAGTGGATTCATACGTGTGCGTAAGGTATTTATCCGATAAAGACATAGAAGCTCCTGAGAAATGATTCAGATGAATACCATAGTAGTGCAATACTGTGAAGAACAACAAAATCAATGGCCAGAGAAGAGAAAATGTGAAATAATTTCACCTAAATCTATAGAATTTAGACAGAAAGAAGAAAAACCAAGAAATGGTGATGAAAGAGCAAACTTGACTTGGACATCCAACTGCCAACTCACCCATTGTGTAATTTATCTCATTAGTGTACCACCACATTACCCAATGTCCATAAATCATAAACATAATCATTCAAAAAAACAAAATAAAACGTATCACCAGATCTAGGTAAATAATTAAGAATTCAAACATTTTAAAATCGGAAGACAAAAACCCAGGCAGGAAAAATTAGAACTTTACTAAACAAATAGGAATTACCCTTGCCCGTCGAGGCTGCCCTGCCCTCCAGCGCCGGAGCCGGCACCGCCGCCACTGGCATAAGACCCATCGTCCGGCGGCGTCTGCCACACCGACTGCCAGGCCTGCGACGGCGGCGGCGCCGCGTAGACGTCCGGATCCATCCCTGGCACGGCCGGCCTCCCCATCATAGGCTGACTCATGGGCGGGTAGTAGTACGGGAACCCCGCGGCCGCAGCCGCCGCCGGCGGGGAGCCGACAATTCCGCCGAGGGCGGCGGCCTCGTCCTTGATCTCGTCCCTGGGTACGATGTCGACGAGGAAATCGAATATGTCGGTGCGGGTGATGGCGGCAGCGATGTCGTTCTTCTGGAGGGTGCGGCGCTTGTTTTCCTCGGCGTGGAGCCAAGAGCGGATGGTGAGCTCGAGGATGAAGAGCTCGCAGGCCTTGGCGAACAGGATTGGGGCCTCCGCCGAAATCATCCGCACGTCCTCGTCCGCCTTCATAATCTTCTTGATACGGGCCAGCGGCAGCTGGTGGTTCTTGAAGTCGTTCACCGACTCGATCTCCTGCCGCTGGTAGTTCCAGAACATCTGAAGCTGCTGCTGCTGTTGCTGGAGGAGGTGCTGGTACGCCGGGTACCCGCCGCCGCCGCCGACCGCCGGGGTTGGGTACGCTCCGCCGGCGGAGCTCTGCTGCGGGTTGTTGTTTTCCATTTCACTTTTCTTTTCCGTTTGTGTTGTTGAGAATTGAGACCGCCGATGAGATTGGGAATGGCTTCAGTGTGGGCGAGGAAAGTGTGAGTGTACATATATATTTAAAGACGGGCGGATTGGCAGTGTGATTTTGATAGGTATAGGTAAATGTACAACTTAGCGTGCGGCGGGTACAATTGTCTAATGAAAAGGTTAGAGTGGAGGTAGTGTTTTTGTTTGGCTTGTACAAATATTCGGGTTCTGATTGTCGTACTCTTTCCTTCTGTCCGACATGTAAACTGAATGAAATTAATAATAAAATATTTATATAATGTATTAAAACTAATTACACTTAATTCCTTTATTGATATAGGATTTGAATTGAAGTCTTTGGCAACAACAGGATGTTAGTAGAACCAACGCTATATTTCATGTCACAAGTAAAAACATAAAGAAATTATGTCATGTTGTGTTTTTTCTAGTAAATTTACCATAACCAATGTAGTTAATGATTATGAATCGAGGTTTATAAGTTCGCATTTTTACGGACATGAGTATCATTTTATTGATTTCTGAAAAAAGCAAAATTATATAAATAACACATTAATATACTTTATCCATCTTATTTTTATGGTTATTAATTAATTGAAAATAATATATAAAATTGGACGGGCGGGATAGTTATTTATCTTATCTGAAAAGTAAAGAATTTGATTGGTGGGCAGGCGGCACACAAATGGATGTGTTGCTGACTTGTGAGTCTGAGTGATGGGGACTGAATAGAAAGCGTGCATTGACTAAAGTTAGAGGTCACCAAAAAGAAAAGCCAATTTTTCATGTATACTGAGAGTGTAAATTCTAAAAATCATGACATTTTGACCCAAACATGCCAATATAGAAACACAATACGTTTCATCTTGTAAAAGTTTTGTTTATTCATTTACTTATTATTACTAGGTCAAACAAGAACACGATTGACTACATATCAGAACCAATTTTAGTTGACTGGATCGTTTTTTATATTCTTTATCTCAAAATGCCATTTAAATTTAATCTAATCAACAATCATCATATTATATATTACATACATATCACATCAACTTCAATTCACTATTCATTCACTCATATTTTAACTATATATCACTTACAATAACATGTCTCATACTTTTACAGTACATAGAATTTAATAATTATATTTTAAATATTATTTATACAAGCTAAAAATTTCACGCAATCAACTTTATTTAAAATTAACTCACTTTTAACTCAAAATTATATCTGCTTTTTTTTATCTACTCGTCATACATCTCAGTAGTAAATAAATAGAAAATGTGAAATTATAACTCACAGGAATATGCAATCGAGTTTGTGATTTTGTTTTTTCTTGATAAAATGATACGTGCCATTTCATTTTGTAAAATGAAATTCACAATATTAACACTCATTTTTTAATAATAGAAAGTCAAACCTTTAGTCAAAATGTTTTAGCATTTATTACTTTCTATAAGTAGCAATTTATTGCATTATTTCCTTAATTCTAGCTTGCAACATTAAATCCACTTGCAACAATAAATTCAATATGCTTTTGGTTTAAATTTAAACTTTATGTTCAAAATACATTAAATTCGATTGTTCTCTTAACTAGTATTCGACCTTGTGCATTTGCACAGATGTAAATAAAATTAAATATTATAAGTTATATTTATGTATATAATATAAAAATTATAGGTTATATAATTGTATTATATTTCAAACATATAGTATTATAAGTTATATTTATGTATATAATATTAAAATTATAAATTATATAATAGTATTATATTTTAAAATTTGATCATTGGTTAAAATAAATAGTACACACGATTTGATTGTATACGAATCACTATATTGATCGCATAAAATGTAATAAATATATACTTTTATAATTTTGAGTGATCATGACCAATTAATTAGCTGAAAAATATTACATTTATTATAACAATTGCTTATGTGATTTTAAGAAATTTTACTATGACATAAAAAAAAAATTTATTAATAAACAACAGCTTCATCATATAAAAAAATATTGATTTTAGTGTAAAATATAATTTTATGTAACTTTCATATATTATTTAGTATAAAATATAATTACTAATTTTAATATTAACTATTATATTATTCAATAAAAAATATAATTATTAATCAATTAACATAAAATATAATAGTTTTTGTCTTAATTAACCCAAAAAAATGTAATGAAATATTTTCTTATTAATGAGATTGGGTATATTAATGCCACATAAATAAAATTTATTAGGTTCTATTTATTAGGTTTTATTAATGATTTGCCACATAGGTAAAATTTATTAGGTTTTATTTATTAGGTAAAATTTATTGCTTAGCTAGCAATTATATATATATAGATTCACGCTTGGAAAAATAATCCATTTGCAACAATAAATCCGATAGGATTTTGTTTTAAACAATCCGTTAAAATCGTTTACAATCTCCACAAAATATCATCATCTGTATTATGCTTTTTAATATTGTTTGTTATCAGTAAAAAAAAAAACTGTCAAATTTTGTTCAGCTGTTGATTCAATGACCATAAATTTGGATTCCTATTAGGAATAAAATTGTTAATTTCCAAATACAACATACAAAAAAATAATAATAATAATTAATTTGGCTTTTGGTTCCATACACTATTAAAGATCGGACTGTACAAAAAATCTCATTAACGCATACACGCCTAATAATTCTCAAGGTAATCTATCGGCTTTTGGTTCTATACACCAGTAAAGTTCGGACTATAAAAAATCTCATTAATGCATATCCACCAAAAAAATCACATGTAATTTTACAGAATACATCGCTCGATAAATTTAAAAAATCTCATCTCTTATGTATTTATTCTAACAAATTTTAAAAAAATAATTATAACATATTTTTTTTTCTTAAAAAAGTTAATTCACTCTAAAGTCTAATTGCTAATATAAATCTTGATCTATGGTAAGAATTTTTTTAAAAAGTTAATTTTCACCTATCTAAATACTAATATTTTTCAAATATTATTAACATTTATAATATTGGAGATATTTTAAACATTATCTGAACACAGATTAAGGAGCTATATATATATATATATGGAGGATATATACATATATTTTTGCATCTTGGTCTTTTTCTAAAGAAACTTGTCTTTAGTCATGACCAATTATATGTTGTTGTTTCGCGTGTAACTAATAGAAGGGGGTTGAAGATATTAGTTTGTGAGAATGACGAGTTGTCCAATAATCAAACTCATAATGTTGAAGATATTAGTTTGTGAAAATGACGAGTTGTCCAATAATCAAACTCATAATGTTGTGTACAATGAGGTGTAGTCAGGATTCATGGCGATTTGGTTGTAGAAAAAGCATCCATGATCCAACCCAAAATAGTCTTTGAGAAGCTTCGCCCCAACGAACGAAGCAAAGCGAAGTGAAGTCAAGGATAATATATGATTGTTTCTTTGTCCAATACTATCTTATTGTATAATTTTCCTACGTATTATAAAATTTTTATTTAATATTGCATCTTATAATATAATATTCTGAAAATAAATATATTCCGCACCACATCGTACACTGAACATCTATCTATAGCATTACAACAATGAAATTAAGGATCTAACATCAAGAAAAAAATGGGCATATGTAATCACGAGGCGAGAAAAACTCATGATCCGATCGCGCGAAAAAATTGGGCATCTCCACAATTGGACGGGCTACTGAACAATTACAAAATATTGACCTTGATATACTATTAAACTTGCCTCTCCAGCCAGAAGACCCTCAGTTCCGGTCATGGCCGAGGCAAGCGACATCTTTGACTGCCCCACCTTCTGCCCTAGGTTGAGAAACTCCTCCTCACAAGATCTATCTTGGCAATTCGAGCTTGGCTGCAGTTTTGGGTTTGGGGCTCCAATTTGCTGCTCTGTTGGGGTTTCGGTGCTTCGGGATTTGGCTTGAGTTTCGGTTTGGGTGTGTGTCATTTCTATTTTTTGTTTGTGTTTGTTTTGTCTAGTCCAGCTGCGTCTGACGTTCAATGTCATATATAGAGTTTTTGGTCTAGACTTTTTCTGGTTCAGTGATGTTCTTTTGTACTCTTTTGAGTTTTTATGTTATTAATATAGTTGTCATTTGTAAAAAAAGGAAAAAAGACAATTACAAAATATTGGTTTATGAATTCCTCAAAATTTTTGAAATTAGTGAAAATATTCGCTCTCAATTTTAGTTTCTCAAATAATATAAGATTATTTATTATTTTGTTGAGGAAAAAGTTGTGTTCCCAATTTTTTAAATTATTGTGTTGCGAGATTAAATTCTTGTATTTTTCTTTAATAGCGAAATATAAATGTATATAGAAAAGATCGACGATTATCATTTCTATCACCGAATTCCTGTTGGAATTTTAAGTATCCAAAAATTCATTTTTTTTTACATGAAATTCAATTCTTAAATATGCAACAGAAATAAATGAACACGAATGATTAAAGTTTAGCCTACAAGTGTTTTAGGTGATTTAACTCGAAAATAATAATTAAAAAAAGCTATAAATCTCTCCCTGCGATTTTTTCGTTGC
>BKCP01008292.1:2176810-2193318 GCA_008636005.1 Striga asiatica | reverse complement strand
AAATCTAATTAATACATATTATACACGATAAAATTTCATAAAACCAAAGTATTTTGATGTAGCTGCTGACTTGTTACTCACAATTTATTTATTTCTTGATGTGTTGATCTTGGATTGCACTTTGAATTAAGATGAGTTGGTGTTTTAGTTTTGCGGAATTTCTTGCATCGGGAAAAATTCAAAAATAGTTTTTGTTTCAAATTAATTTCGTTGACATGCAGTTCATCGATTGTAGTTCCGAATCTTTTAAAAATTGATTAAACTATAATATTTTTTCACTGAAATTCCACGTACCGGTCGGAACTGACACCTCACGTCCACGTATCTCGTTAATTGATATGTCACATTCACTTAACCTTTTATGGAAATTGTTTGACGAGCTATCGCCAACAATCTTATTTATGGAACTAAGAATGTTTGAAAATTGGTTTATGTAAGGGATATAGGAATAAATGAAAAGTGCAAGAACAAAAAGCACACTTGATTTTGCCGATCTGTTGGGAGATCGACAAGTAGAGTGATTTCTCCTACAAACATTTATTGAGAGTATGTTTATGATAGTATTGTGTTGTAGCTCTTGTGTGTCCTTTTTTTGTTGTGAGCTTGCATAGTTTATTATTTATGAGGTACTAGACACCTTATTTATATGCAGAAAAAATAAAATACAATGATTGTAGAGTTCCACCTTAGGGGCTAGGTCGTCTGACGCATATTGCCATACAAAAACTTGACTTTTGAGGATGGGACGTATACGGTTGAGAAACGGCTTTACCGGTTCGGTTGTCAGAAGGCGTTCATACATTGCAGAAAGATCGACAGTGGTCCTCGGAGGGATTGACGCTCTTAATGTGAGAGATTATCATGAGGCTTGGCACGAGGGATCGGCTTGAAGGTCGGTGCTTTGGGCTTGTCTTGTGTATGCCTTGGACTGGATCATCCCTGGGCCATGTTCCTACTTCTTTCAAATGAGCTTGATTTCTGAGAATGCGTATAACAAGGGTGATGTGCAGTTGCACCTCGAACTGGCCTTCCAACGCTCTTAGACCGTCTTGCTCCTCGGAGTCCTGCAAAGACACCGGGAAGTGTTCCCGGCGTTATACCTCCGACGATCAAGTCAGTAAAGATTATGAAAAGCTGTGTATAACTGTATGAAATGTTTAAAGTATAAAGCATGATTAACCTTACTTTCTTCCACATTTTACCTATTTGTATGAAGTTATTAGCTTCCTCAATATGCTTTGTTCTCCCTCCGTCGGATCATTTATTCCTTTTTTTATCCTGACTCTACAAGTGTCCCTTGTGGACAACCCCATATAACTACTCTTATAGCTCGTCTCTTAGCTTGTAAGGCATCATCACTACAAGAAATCAAAATGCCAACAAAAATTTTTCTGTTGGGGATTACCAACGGATCACCAACGGATTAGTAATGCATTATATATACAATTTTTATAATCGGATTACCAATAGAATACTAACAAAATATAGCAACGAAAAATATATCTTAGTATTCCGTTAGCAAATAGTGACGGAAATCTTCCGTTAGCAAATACAAACAAAATACCAATAGAATATCAACAAACTCTTTCAAAATTATATTAGCAACGGATTATTTCGTTGGTAAATAGCAACAGATTTTTTCCGTTGGCAAATAGCAACGGACACCTTCAATATTGTATTAGCAACGGATTATTCCGTTGGTAAATAGCAACGGATTTTTTCCGTTGGCAAATATCAACGGAATAGCAACAATTTCTTTCAAAATTATAATAGCAACAGACTATTTGGTTGGTAAATAGTGACGGATTTTTTCCGTTGTCAAATAGCAACGGAATAGCAACAATTTCTTTCAAAATTATAATAGCAACAAACTATTTGGTTGGTAAATAGTGACGGATTTTTTACGTTGGCAAATATTAACGGAATAGCAACGGACACCTTCAATATTGTATTAGTAACGGATTATTTCGTTGGTAAATAGCAACGGATTTTTTCCGTTGGCAAATAGCAACGGAATAACAACAAACTCTTTCAAAATTGTATAGCAACGGACTATTCCGTTGGTAAATAGCAACAGAATTTTTTCGTTGGCAAATAGCAACGGAATAGCAACAGACACATTCAATATTGTATTAGCAACGGATTATTCCGTTGGTAACTAGCAACGGAATAGCAACAAACTCTTTCAAAATCGTATAATATCATTATTATTATTATTTATAACACTTACAAAAGTAAAATTCTTTATATATATATAATGATAAATATTTAATTTACATCAATATTATTTAGTTATGTAATTAATTTAATAATATTTAAATCAATTCAAAATAAATATGTGCCACATATGCATTCCATTCATTTTTAGAATTTGTTATATATCATAATAATTAAAAAAATCATATATATATATATATATATGTGATTTTATGACATTGTTAAATATGTTAAGCCTAAAAGTGAAATTAGTAATTAGGCCGTATTATCGTTGAATTTTGTGATATGTTTTTTAATTAGAGTACTGAATATTATGATAGATGATAGATGATATTAAAAAATCATATATACATATATAGGATTTTATAATTGTACTTATTATTTATAAAGATATTTAGATATATGATAAAATTTTACTAAAATATTTATTTTAATTTGTGAATAAAATTTTTTATAATGACACTTATTTTGAAAGGGATATAATATAATTTGTATCAGTTAGTGCACTGTGCGAGTTGTGTATTAATTTAAATAGACACATTTATGTAATTTTGCACAGTTTAAATTACATATAATATTTTCAATAAATTAAT
Source organism: Striga asiatica (assembly GCA_008636005.1). Taxonomy (NCBI): domain Eukaryota; kingdom Viridiplantae; phylum Streptophyta; class Magnoliopsida; order Lamiales; family Orobanchaceae; genus Striga; species Striga asiatica. The sequence goes on along the minus strand of BKCP01008292.1, from coordinate 2,190,508 downwards.
ATAGGTAAATTATATTATATATTTATTCCATATTTTTATTTTGTAAACATTATTCAATGAGGTAATAAATTTGAATGATAAGGTGGCCGACAAAAAATCTAGAAAATTGCGAGAATATATATATATATATATATATATGTATATATATATATGTATATATATATATGTATATATATATGTGTGTGTGTGTATACATACATATATAAATGAAAATTTATTTTGTAGTCCAAATTTGAGTTTCAAATTTAAAAGTTAAATAAGTAATTATTCATAACTTATGAGTCAATACTAACTTTGACGTAAATGAAATAGTTAATTATTTAATTTAATAAATTACTCAACTACTTAAAATTTTTTATTTGGATAGTTTATACAAAAATAAATTCATTTTAATTAACTAAACAATATAAGTTTTATAATTATACTTATTTTTTAATAGATATTTAAATATTTGATAAAATTTTACCAAAATATTTCTTTAATGGAATCACATTGTAATTGAATTTATAAATAATTTTTTTAAAATGTCACTTATTTTTAAATAAATATTATATAATTTATTATCAGTTAGTCCACCGTACGGGTTGTTTACTAATTTAAATAGACATATTTTATGTAATTTTTCACAATTTAAATTTCATATAACATTTTAATAAATTAATATAGGTAAATTGTATTACACATTGATTCCATATTTTTAATTTATAAATATTTAATGTGTATTTTTAATTTATAAATTCTAATACATATTTCTTACCCGTACGTCGTACGGGATTCGTACTAGTTCATTTAATAATGTCATAATTTAATAGATACTAATATATATAGTCACTATTTTTATAATTAGACATTAAATATAATTGAACGGTTAGATCATAAATAATATAGAAATATTTATAATTTAAATATAGAATATAATTTATATATATATATATATATATATATATATATGTTGGCTTTCTGTTAGTAATTTGCAACAGAATGATTTAGCAACTACATTTTCCGTTGGGAATCCATTGACAATCTCATGAAGCATTTCCTTGCAAATTTGTTGGTAATCCTGTGGGAATTTTCCCAACAGATTGTATTTTCTGTTGGCAAAATTTAGTAACAAGCCATATAGCAACAAGAAAATCTGTTGGTAAGCCGTTGGCATTTTGTTGGGAAATTTCATTACCAACGGATTATTCCGTTGGTAAAACCATATTTCTTGTAGTGTCATAGGTCGGTCTTTTCTTATAGAACCTCCCTGCTATACTATACCGAGCTTTTATTGTGTCGAGCTTTGACTGTGTCGAGCTCTTACAGTGCCGAGCTCCTACTGCGTCGAGCTCCATTCACTCCCAAGCCCTGCCACAGCCTACCTACTATTACACCGAGCTACTAATGCGGCGAGCTTCCAAAACCTCCAAGTCCCACCCATAGCCTAGCTACTCAGGTACCAAGCTTTTGCTATTACCCAAGCTTCTCGAGGTCCGAGCTACTTATATGGATGAGATGTTTCCTAAACTTATCGTCTCATTTAACAAATAATGCGGTACCACTCAATTCTCTATTTAATAAACTTTATCAAAAGTAACTCACTTGAACAAATAAACCGGCCAAATCAATACTAATTTTATTTATATTGAATGGCGCACTTAAATATCATCTCTTTTCCCATTAATAAAGAGAAGTTCCAAGAAAGACCTACGCTAATAACATAAGGCTAATCGAAAGGCCCAATTGTTGGGACTCCTTTTGGAAAGGATAAATTTAGGCCCAGGCCTGATTGGAATAGAATGGTTTTAAAAGTGGGATTTTTTTCAGTTTGGACTGAACCGTGATTGAATACAAAATAAACAAAAATATATTCCTTTTAGAAACCCATCAATGAAATTTTAAATGTACTAAAATTATTAACACTCATTCCCATCTAAAAACATTATTCGATTAATTAAATTTTCTAATTATCAATTAATATTGTATTATTTATTTCACATGATCATTGTAAATTTTTGTATTTCTCTCTTGCGCTTATCACAATTATTATTTTATTCATTCCACCTTTCGTTGTTTATTATTCAGACAATTATTATTTTTATCTTCATTTTAGTCCCCACCTATATTTTATATGTACTAGTACGTGGCCCGTGTAATGCACGAGTAAATAATATTAAATAATATGTATAATATGTATTCGTTTAGAATTTTGAGTGTCACTTTGAGATTTTTTAAGATTTGAGACTTTTAAGATGATCAGATTTTAGAGGAATATTATGAAATCTTAAGTGTGAATGTGAGATTTAGAGTGAAATTTTGTATAATTTTTTTTTTTTAAATCATAACTAATCTTAAAAAGACCTAACAAATCTTGACCTCAAATAAGTTAAATATTTAAGGATATTTTAAGATTTTTTTAATTTTTATATATCAAAGATGAACAACTTTGTTACAAAAAAATGTGGACACAATTTTGAATAAACATCCCGTCCAAATATCAGTTTTATTCTAAAATAAAAATTGCACGTGGTTTTGTCCAATTTACTCACTTTTTTTTAAAGAAAAAAATTATTCAATAAGATTGGAAGAATTGGTTAAGAATTATACAACTATTTGTTTCCAAAATTTGTATCCAATTTGTACGGTTTTTAAGTTAATTTGTATTTAGAATTTTTTTTATAAATAATTGACACATTTTTTGCATAAGAATCTCCAAATTTCTAACCAAAAAATATATGATTTAAATATTAGTAAAAAAAAATAAAATATAATACAAAAAAATAGAATTCAAATTTTGTTATAAGAATCTCCAAATTAGTTACCAAAAAAATAGGATTCAGATTTTGTTACTAAAGACTCACATGTATTTTTTTGAACTTTCCATTAATAGTAAGTCAAAACATTATTTTTTAGGTCAACCTTACTATTTTTATATTTTTCCAACAACCTCTTTATATTACTATAGATGTTCTAAAGATATTATAATAAAGCTTGGAAAATGTTTCCAATCTGAATGTGTTCGCACCGCCACAATCTATTTTCTCATATACAAAAACATGAGGGACGCTTTAGGTCATAATTTGTGAATACGCTTCAAGCATTTCAACATTTTATTAAGCAATAGCCCCAGCTACTTCATCCGCGAACAACCTAAAAAAAAAAAAATTACAGATTTGATTTTGGTTGAAATTATAAGTTATGTATGCATCAACCGCTGTTTGTTAGGAGCCACCTGGCCTTCATTTTCCACAATCCACTCATTACAATCAATTAAATTACTTTTGCATTTCCACTTTGAACGAACTAAATTTTGGAGATCCTATTGTCAAAATGCATTCAATTGTTCTTACATTCTCCAAATAAGAAAAAAGGAGGGACAAAAAGAAGCAAATGTTATCAGAATAAGAGCATCTCCAATGGCTCAATGTCTATTTTGAGATGAATGATGTAGAGAAAGGAAAATAAATAAAATTGTCTCCAATGGTTAATCTCATTTGTGAGATAATTTGACACATGTAATATAATGATTGGTTGGTACAAACATAAATATAACATAAATAATATAATATAAAATGGAAGATGTCTAGAAGTCTTTCTAGATGTAGAAAGACTTCTAGATTTATTGAATGCCACATTGGATTTTGGAGGTTAGATGGCAATGGAAGAGAGCAATCCATGTACCACTGGAGATGCTCTAAGTTTCACACTGACCAAACCTGCACCATTAACAATTTAATCATGCATATGTTACGCTTTACATTGTTTTTGTGGCATCTGGAAAATTTTAATATAATTATCTCCATATGATGTTTGGTGAAANATTTTGGTCCTTTTTTATCCGCACCCTGGATTAAAAAGTGACGTGGCATGAAAAAAGGATTAAAATTGATGAAATCGACAAATTATAGGACCAAAATTGACGTGCCACGTAGATCATAATCACGCCATGTAACATTGAAAAACTGACACATCATGCCACGTCACTTTGTAATCCAGGGACGGATAAAAAAGGACCAAAATTGATGAAATCGACAAATTATAGGACCTAAATTGAAAGTGGTCAATATCGGGGTGGTTTTTTGGACAATGGTCAAGTTATAGGACCAATTTTAAAATTTTGCCAAAGATATACTGTTTAGGCCACGTGTGCAATTTCCATGCAGAAATTTGATATCGATTTAACAATTCAATGGATAAAGTCAGACATTTATTTAATTTCATATCTCTGAATGTTTGGAAAATATGAAGAGGGATTAACAGGCATGGAAATGCTACAAACGTATTAGAGAAGTGGGATTGGGTTTTCTTCTCAATTAATTTTTCTCCTTTTTGTTTCCTCGTAACCATACACATCACATTCGTCCAATAAAATACAATATAATATAAAAATCGGGAAGGGTTTGAATAAAGTATATAGTTACATTTAATAAATATAAAATAAAACTAAAACCTTCTGGAGGTCTAACTATAAATATAAAGAAGTAATTTTCTCACGAAATCATAAATATGGCCTACTTCTTGGTTTGCTCTTTTTCTTAAGCATTACAGTGTTACTATTTAGCCAAATGTGAACTCAAACTTGTGACCAACGGCAAAAGTTGGAACTCGGCTACTATAGAACCAAAAAACAAAAGTAGCGTCACCGACCTAAGTTATGTTATTTTTTTCGCCCAAATAATCTTTGTGGATGGTCTTGGACATCATTTGAAATTATTTGAACTTAGGTTCACAAAAGTCGTAACACTTTAGCCACCAAGTCGTAGAAGTTCACAAAAGTCACTCCCGCACTTCTCTCAGTTGATATTGTGTTAGAAGTGAAGATGACCATGCTTTTAGATTTGCAGGTGAGGTTTGGCTAAAACAGTAGGAAAACCGAAAGAGGAAAACTATTGCTTTTGCTTTACACTCTACTTTCTCATTAGGGTTTTGGTTACAAGCCTGAAATATATATAGCTATCATAGATCTATCTAGAAGAGGAAAAAGGATAAGAATTGCTCAGAATGAGCTGTGCAAAAGAACAAAATATCTCAACGGTTTGCAAAAGAAAATGTACTGCATGGTGATGCAGGATCGAGATGCCTTTGCATGCTGACGTGGAAATTAATTGACCATGAGAAGACCAGCTATTTGCCAACATCCCCCCTCAATTCAAGTGAGCTGAGAGGAAAGACACGAAGTTTATTTCTCATGCGAGCGAAGAATTGGCCAGTTAAAGGTTTGGTTAAAATGTCAGCTGCTTGATCCATTGCAGGCACGTGTAAGACAGAGATGGACTTATTAAGAACCTTCTCTCGGATAAAATGAAGATCGACCTCAATGTGTTTGGTCCTTCCTTGAATCACAGGATTGCAAGACATGAAAACGGCACTGAGATTATCAACCCAAATGTTTGGTGAGGTATGTTGAGGGATGTGCAGCTCATGAAGAAGGGTCTTGATCCAAAGAACATCTGAAACCGCATGTCCTAAGCTGCGATATTCTGCTTCAGTGCTGCTACGAGAAACCGTGTGTTGTTTCTTCGAGCTCCAAGACACAAGATTCGAGCCAATGTAGACGCAATGACCTGAAATTGACTTTCTGTCATCAGGGTCACATGCCCAATCACTGTCTGAAAATGCTGAGATTTGTAGATGTGGAGATTTGATGATATATAAACCAAAATCAGGTGTCCCAGCCAGATATCTAAGTAATCTCTTCACTGATTTCCAATGAGAATCCAAAGGTGTCTGCATAAATTGGCTCAAACGGTTGACAGCAAAGGTAATGTCAGGTCTAGTGATGGTGAGGTATTGGAGGCTACCAATGAGTTGTCTGTACAGTAGACCATCAGAAAAGGGAGAACCATTGTGTTTAGAGAGAGCTGGAGAGCTTAGCATGGGACTGGACATGCCCTTGGAGCCTAACATGTTGGCCTTTTGAAGAATCTGCTGAATATATGTTTGTTGTGTAAGAAGAATTCCATCTTTGGTGTAGTTGACCTCAATCCCAAGAAAGCTGTGAAGTATGCCAAGGTCTTTAAGAGGGAATATGTTGGAAAGAAGTTTAATAATGTGAGTGATCTCTGATGAAGAGCTGCCTGTGATTATCATGTCGTCCACATACACAATGAGATAAGTGAGAGAATTGTGGGACTTCTTAATGAAAAGTGAAGCATCACCAAGTGAAGATTTGAAGCCCAGATGGCCAAGAACTTGTGTGAGCCTGTCGAACCAGGTTTTGGAAGCTTGTTTGAGGCCATAGATGGCCTTGTTAAGCTTGCAAGCATATCCCTGTGCAGGTTGAGTTTCAAAACCTGGAGGCTCTTGCATATAAATTTCAGTGGAAGGATCAAGGGTGCCATGAAGAAAAGCATTATCCACGTCAAGCTGCCTGATGGGCCATCCCTTGGAGATTGCTATGGAAAGCACCAATCTGACTGTAACTGGTTTGACAACAGGGCTGAAGATCTCATGGAAGTCCACACCTGGAGTTTGAGTGAACCCTTTGGCAACTAAACGGGCTTTATGCCTTGAAATTGTGCCATCAGAATTGAATTTAGTTTTGAAAACCCATTTGGAGCCAATGGCAGTTCTGCCTGCTGGAAGAGGGACAACTTGCCAAGTATTGTTTTTGATGAGAGCTGCATATTCATCGTCCATGGCTTTCTTCCAAACTGGGGTAGAGAAGGCAGTGGAGATGTTATCTGGTACACCTGCACTCAGTGAGGTGTTAAAAATTTTGGGTTTGAAAATGCCTCTCTTGGACCTTGTGACCATGGTATGGTGATTGGGACTGCCTGAGTAGAAATGATAGTGGCAGTGACATGTTCATGTGGTGAAGAATGAGGAGGGGAAGGAGCTGTATCTTGAGTGGTGGTGGCTGGAGATAAAGGTGTAAGGGGTGTTGATGTCTGATTAGGAGAATTTGGAGCTGAGTGAGGTGAGGTGTTTGTTTGAGGTGGTGGTGTGTGTTCTGGAGCAATGATAGGTGGAGGAGGTAAAGAGATAAAATTATCATTGAAATCAGTATAGTGTTGCTCAATTTGACTAGGACATTTGTAAGGAAAAAGGTTTTCATTAAAAACTATATCCCTGGACATTATGATTTTGTGATTCTTTAAAAGGATTTTGTAACCTTTATATTGAGAACTGAACCCCAAGAAAACACCTTGCTGAGACCTCAAATCTAATTTGTCATGCACATAAGGCCTAAGATGAGGAAAAGCAGCACAACCAAAGACTCTAAGGTGAGTGTAATCTGGCAAATGTCCATAAATTTGAAAGAAAGGAGATTTGAATGAAATGGTTTTGTTTGGAATCCTATTTATGAGGTGGACTGCTGTGCTGAAGGCTTCTTCCCAAAATTTCTTGGGCACACCAGACTGAGAAAACAAGGTTAAGGCTACTTCAACAATTTGTCTGTGTTTTCTTTCTACTAGTCCATTTTGTTGGGGTGTGTGAGGGCAAGAGATTTTGTGAAGAATGCCATTATCTGAGAACACCTTTGTTAATGGTTTAAACTCTGTACCCCCATCACTTTGGACCACTTTGATTTTCCTGTTCAATTGATTTTCAACAAAGTTCTTGAATTGTATGAAGGCTGAAATGGTATCTGATTTGTGTTTGAGAAAGTATATCCAAGTATATTTTGAAAAGTCATCAATAAAAGCAACATAATACATGCTGCCTGAGGTGGATTTGATGGGAGCAGGTCCCCATAAGTCTGTGTGAATAAGTTGAAGAGGGAAATGTGATACATGATTAGAATGAGCAAAGGGCAGTTTATGAGACTTGGCTTGCACACAATCTGAGCAAAAAAGATCTTTATTATGGACATAAGAGAGATTACAGTCATCTAGAGCTTTCTTAGTTACATCAAATGATGGATGACCTAATCTTCTATGCCAAAGCTCAATAGGCTTAGTAGCACTAACAACATATGCATGCTTCAAACTAACAGACTCATTGCTATGACTTCCTTTTAACCTAGCAGACTCACTATGAGAGCTAACTGAGACTGGATAATCTTGGCTTCTGGGATCAACTTTACTAAGCTTGAAGGTGTATAAACCATCCTTAAGAATCCCTTTGAGAAGAGGTACTCCTGAAACTTGATCCTTCACAACACAAAAAGTAGGGAAAAATTCAAAGTAAACATGATTGTCCTTTGCAAACTGAGCAACACTAATAAGGTTTTTGGCTATTTTAGGGACATGTAGGAGATTGTTTAATTTGAAGGTATGGTGTTTAGTATAATGATTTGAATGACTGTGAAAGGAGCCCTTACCAACATGTGATATGTCTATACCACTACCATTTCCAATTTGAAGCTTGTTCTGTCCTGAGTAGTCCGAGGCCACACTGAGGTTGGAGAAGTCATTTGTGACATGATGTGATGCCCCTGAGTCAGGGTACCAATCAATCTCTGGATTGTTGTTGTCCTTCGCAGCATACATCACTGAAGACTGACTGGGGCCTTTGTTGTCATTGAAAGTCCTTTGAGATTCTGGGATAAAGTCTGCATTGAACCTGTTGTAACATTTGTCTGCAGTGTGGTTTGTGTAACCACAGATTTGGCACTGTATCTTGTATCCTCTACCACCTCTTCCTCTTCCATTTCTTCCTCGGCCTCTGAAACTTTGATGATTTCCTCTGCCCCTTGTTCCATAATTGTTGTGAGCTGGCTTGCTTTCATGGACTGCCACATTGGCTGAGGGTATGGCTAGGCTCTCACTTGCCACTGAGGCTGCTTGGAGTCTGCTCTCATAGGTAAGGAGTAAAGACATAACATCCATCATAGAAAGCTCCTCAGATCTGGCATTAATGCTAACCACTACAGCATCATATTCAGAACTTAACCCACTTAGGACATGCATTATTTGGTCTTGTTCAGTGACCTTGTGACCCCCAGCTGCCAAAGTGTCACAACACAGCTTTACCTTGTTCACATACTCTCTGATGCTCAAGGTGCCCTTTTTAAGGTTCTGCAGCTGAATCCTATAATGCATCGTTCTTGCCCTAGACTGAGTTGAGAAGCTGGTTTCCAGACTTTTCCAGATCTGAGAGGAAGTGCTCAAGCCTACCACAGAAATGAGTATGGATTCTGACAGTGAAGAGAGTAGCCATGATGCCAGCAGCTGATCTTGCCTTTGCCAAGAGGTGTACTCAGGATTGACTCGAAGAAGTCCTTCTTCTTCAGCAGGCACAAATCTGGTGGGTACTTCTACAGATCCATCAAGAAAGGCTTCAAGGCCATAGCCTCTCACTGTGGTCAACACTTGTTGTTTCCAGATGAGGTGATTGTCATCTGTCAGTTTAGTGGTGATGAGTTGATTATGGAGTTGAACGGGTTGAACTGAGGAAGAGGAGGTGAGATTTGGATTTAGGGAGGAGGCCATTTCTTTAATAATGGATCAAGCAGGTCACCCCTGCTCTGATACCATGTTAGAAGTGAAGATGACCATGCTTTTAGATTTGCAGGTGAGGTTTGGCTAAAACAGTAGGAAAACCGAAAGAGGAAAACTATTGCTTTTGCTTTACACTCTACTTTCTCATTAGGGTTTTGGTTACAAGCCTGAAATATATATAGCTATCATAGATCTATCTAGAAGAGGAAAAAGGATAAGAATTGCTCAGAATGAGCTGTGCAAAAGAACAAAATATCTCAACGGTTTGCAAAAGAAAATGTACTGCATGGTGACGCAGGATCGAGATGCCTTTGCATGCTGACGTGGAAATTAATTGACCATGAGAAGACCAGCTATTTGCCAACATATTGTCCACATGAGATCTTTTGTCCATTGTTGCAGCCTAACACTTCAAATATGTTCTCCAACATTAACAACAGTCACTCATCCACGTGAGCGGGTCCTGCTTTTCCCATCAAGATCGGCGATTCCATCTTCCTAAAGTTACCCATCATTTTCGCTTGCTCCCTTCCATTAGTAGGCGGTACCACATTCTGTTGTTGCCTCCTTGCCATTTCTAGAAGCACTACGAATTAAACAATCGCTTTTATTCTGAATTTTCAAATGATTTCAACCCGTGTAGTGCTAACATGTATGTCTGTCTTGTCCCCAAAGTTACAATGTCAATCGTCTCTGAAGCTGTAGCTCACCAGTCTTCAGAGCTCCGACGAACTAGAACAGAGCCGAGAATTGAGCACTGTATGTAAAATGTGTGAGGCTTTTCAGAGGAGTATGCATATGATGTTATGTGTTGTGTTTTCCTGCAGCTCTACACAGGTCCTATATAAAGGACTTCCAGCTCAGGTAGGGAATGTCACTAGTACCTACAACTTAAGAGGTAACAACCCACTTAAGGTTGTTCTAAGAAAACGGTGACGAGTTATATAAGCCTTTCATATTTAAGTGTTACACACCACTACTCTACCTGAAACGATCAGGTGGAGTCAACATGCCCAGATACAATGTATAAAGAGAGGTCTATAACGGGTAGAGTCAAAAACTGCGTCCAAAACCCAACTTGGTTTGGATGTTAATTTGGGCCACAATTTTGCAAATAAAGTTGCAGTAAAATGAATATACGGGTTGGGTCCAAGTTCCAAGGCCCAAGCCAACACGGGCCCAGACCGTCCAAAGCCGCCCAAGTCCAACCACAATCCAAGTATCAAGGACCAAGGTCCAAGACCCAAGACCAAAGCCGCCCGCACCCGTGCCCGTGGCAGAGCCGGTCAGCCGATCGGCGAACGTGCACGCGCGCGTGTTGCCGAAATCATCACCGTGTTCATAGCTCTGTTTTCATTGTGACATCTCCAACTATCTTTATTATGATAAAGAGAGTTGTTCCCATTTAAGAGTCCAATATGGGATATGACACGTGAATCGTGGAATTCCACAACCGACGTTTTATGTGCCTATTAATGGCTAATTTTAATTATTTATTCTAACTCACCAAAAATCAGTTTTGAGAAAATAAATATACCACATATCTACACAAACGTAGGATTTCTACAAAATTTAGTTCAACCCAAATTTAATATTTAGTTCATCAAAAAATAGTCAAAACTGGGTCAAACCCAATTTCATTAACACTGATTTTCTAATAAATCAATCAAGCTATCAATATTAACTTATGGTAACACATCAAGCACAATAATAGATAAATCGTAGAATTAATCAATTAAAATATCCCTCATATATAAATCCGGGCCTAATGACTACCTTGATGGAGTTTTATAAGCCTAAACAGTCGAGCTCTAAACAAAGTCTTAACTTTTATAAGTCAATTCATGCAATCAAGGCCATCAACTAATTCTAGCTAAAATCACATATTTTCTACCCTTCGATGATGGTAGCCTACGCTACTCATGAAAGTTTTTACCCTTGTTGTAGAAAACTTTATTAAGTGAATGTTTCTACCCATATTATAGAAAACTTCATTAAATGAGAGTTTCTACTTTAAATACAGAAAACATCATGAAGTAAAGATAAGACAATTTACGAGATCATGAACCTTAAACAAAGTCTTCGAGTCTCAAGGAAATCCAAAATAAAAAATAAGTTGAAAAGTTAAAAAATCTTGATGAAGAAATAAAATAATTAAAATATGGTCTTGGGGCAACGTAGAGAGAATAAGAAAAATAGCTATAGAGAAATAAAACTAAATAAATGATTTCCAACAAAAATTGCGGCCACAGTGACTCACACAAGTATATTTGTACCCACGTTAGTTTGCACACTGTGCATGCGCGCGCACACGCTTATACTTAATAAGCATTTGGAAGGCCTTGGAACAACTCGATTGCACTGTGCTAGGTCGAACTCGTCGATGGCTCTCTGCTGGGGCGCATGGACGCGGGATTGGCGCGAGTCCAAGAGTAGCGGGTGAGTTGGTTGGGCATGGGCATAACACTCTCGACTGTGGATGCGTTGGCGAGCAATGTGTTCGACACTCTTAATAAGTTAAGTTACAAGGTATATTTCTTAATAAGTTACAAGGTATAGAAGGGTAGTTTGAATGTATTGTAAGATTTCTTATATATATGTGTGGATTGAGGATAATAATTATGAGTTGTCCATTAAACATTTTATAGTACCTAAATTGGCCTCTATGACACCTGGTTAAGAACTTAAAATGGGACTAAAAACAATGAAAAAAAAAAAAGGGAAAAACACACAGTACATGAACTAGCTAGTAATTGTAGATTCCGTGCCCAACTACACTTTTGCGTCCAACATTCATCCGAATCATCCCCTACATTAAGAGGTCTTAACTAAAAACAAATACTTCAATTTGCTAATCATCAATCCTCATCTAGCTTTATTCTTGATAAGATTGTCCTAATTAAAAAGATTATTCGTGCATAAATAAATAACACATGATGCGGAAAATCTTCATATCATGTTAACAGCCCACCATATATCTCGCTGGCGTAAAAGGTGTTCAAACTTTTTTACTTCTGTTTTTGTCCTTTTTACAACTTTATTATCTGGTGGGTGCGAGACTGTGAAGGAAAACTCATCACTAATCTTTCAAATTCACAAAGTAAACAAATTGTCTTAAATAAATAATTATAATGGATAACATCCATAACACTGGTGTAGTTGGGTTACCCCCTTGGCTAAAGTACATAAACCACTTAAAATTCATGACATATATGTGCTAAACATTTTTAGTTACCAACATTTGAACTTTTATAATATAATATTAAATATCAAAATTACACTCTAATAAGTTATGAAAGAAAATTAAAAAGATATTAACATCTAAACAATCATATCTTTATATACACTAGTATCCACTCATGCGATTCACAAGAGCATTTATTACTTGCTTACTTTTCGAAAGATAATTTTTTATTTAACTTATCTAATGGCACTAAAAATATCATAAATGAAATCTATATTCTACTTAACACTTCCTCATATTCGTGGTTTGATAATGTTTGTTGGTAGTTTTGTATTTAAATTATTCTCATAGCACTAAAAATATCATGGAAATGAAATCTATATATTACTGAACATTACAACATTCTTGGTTTGATAATGTTTATTTGAAGAGATAAACATAATTGATTTACTACCAAGAATGTTTATATGGGATATACATGATTTTATTCATGGAATTGATACCAAAATATTCTAAACTTATTTAACAAAAATATCAAAAAAAAAAAAGAAAATGTAAAAAGAATAAACACTGTTTCTTAATTGTGCAACAGATTGTTACCAAAAAAATTGAGTCGAGTATTGTCATCAAAATCTCACGGTTTAAACAATAAAATCTCACGTGTTTTATAAAAAGATATCACGTAAAAATCAAAGATGCACCGATTTTTATTCCATAACAATTGATTTGAAATTAATTCACCATATATATCTTGGTAAATTTGGTGAAGAAAAAAATTGAACAATTTTAGTGTAAGATCAAATTTTGAAAAGTTGCACACGGGTCTTAAAATATAAAGTGAAATTTATATGAATATATTGTTTTTCACTCAGGTAACACTTATTTGTAGCTAAATTCACTCGGATTTTTTAAGGGGCTTTTCCTACAAAGTACCTAAACCCTTTTTCATATTCCATTTCAGTCCCCACACAAAAAAAATTCCTTTTCACTCCCTATTACACTAAATATCTTACAATAAACTCCCTATGTTTAAAAAAAATGATAAATAAAAGGGACACATCACACCACCATCTACCAACTTATTTTATCCAATTATTATATTAGTTCTAATCTTCTTCCACAATCCACTCCCTCATTCCTTTTCAC
>BKCP01008292.1:2054934-2170393 GCA_008636005.1 Striga asiatica | reverse complement strand
AAATCATAACAATTTCGAACCAAAAAATTGGAAAAATTCATGCACAGCATCAAATTCATACACAGCATCAACTTTCATTTATGTGAAGCCACTCAATTTACTTACAATGATCACAGAAAATACCAAAAATTCATACACAACATCTACATTTAATGGACATAAATTGAGAACAAATTATGAACAATAGCTCGACTTTTCTGGTGTGCGGGTGGTTCAATTGATAATATACCAACTTTGTACCATTATGCATGTCAAAATATATAATTCATGAAAAATCCCTAATTTATAAAAAAACCCTAATTTATAAAAATCCCTAATTGAAGATGAATTCCAAATCATTACCTTCGATTTAGAGGAAGAAGCTTTATTCTGAGGGGATTCTGCTTTTGATTTAGAGGAAGATGCCATTGTTGCGCCGGGCTTCGACGGAGAAGAAGATCGGAGATGGAGTCGGCCGACGATGTAGAGGTTCGTTTTTTTTGGACGGAGAGTTCGTCGCTTCAAACGGGCGGCGACAGAGCTTTGCTCGTGTGGCGAACGAGGCGCGAAATTGGCGAAGAACGACGGAGGGTTTGGCCGCGAAATTGGCGAAGAACGACGGAGGGTTTGGCACTGAACATGAATTTCAGAAAATGGAACAAATAAAAAGAAAGTGAATAAGTTTATTACTTGTATTTATATGGGGAGTAAAATGGAACAAATATAAGGGGGTGGGGAGTGCAGTGGAAATAAATAATGATAGGGGACTGAACATGAATTTAAAAGAGGACTTAGGGATTTAAGAGGAATTTGCTGATTTTTTAATTATTATTTTGTAAAGAAAAAACATTTTGAAAAATAAATTAATCTCCAAAAAAAATTATATCACACGCATCAAATGGGGTTGCCAATAATTTTGAAATAATACTATATCATAATGATTAGTTTTGTTCAAACATATAAACTAATTGATTTACCATATCATAATGATAAGATTTGTTTAAGGATATAAATATAATAGAGTTATTATCAAACATATTTATAGGATATACACGGTTCTATTCATGGAATTGATACCAAAATATTCGATCTAAAATTTTTTAACAAAAATATCAAGCATGTTATGGGATATACACGTTCTATTCATTGAACTAATACCAAAACATTCTATCTGAAATTTCAACTAAAATATCAATAATTTGTTACGGAATTGTAAAAGAATAAACGATTTTTTGTAAATGTGCAATAAAGTGTTACAAAAAAAGAAAAATTGAATTGAATATTATCATTAAAATATTACGGTTTTAAACATTAAAATCTCACGTATTTTTTAAAAGATATCGTGTAAACATCAAATATTAAAGATATTAAATGGTCCTTGGCCCGAAGGGCAGACCCGTTTAACCCGAAAAAAAACAGGGTTAGGGCCTTTTATTGGCAGCCCGTTTAAATCCGGGCTTTTTAGGCCCGGACCGCTTAGCCTGAAGCCCGCTAGGGCTAGCCCGTTTAACTTGGGTTGGGTGGTGTATATGTTTTTAGAAAGGTAAGGAATATGTCTCATGATTCCTTGTATATTACAATTTTATTATTTTACTTCACATATAATTATGAGTTATAATGTATTATTATTATTTTAATAGATATTATTAACAAATTTTATTCTATTTCACACAAAATATTCAAGCCAATCAGAACGGTGAATAAAGCACAAATGAGACAAAGACCTAACACATAGAATATAGTGATAGAATATAAATTCAGCAGCATGCTATATTGTGAAAATTCCCGAAGCATACAAAATAACTAGTCAATGGTAGTTATAAGTAATAAATCGAACATTTATTTTTTCTATTGAGAAACAATATGTTATTTAAGAGTTCGTAATGTGTGTTCATATATGAAGTGTAGTTGTATATATATAATGGTAAATACTAAATAGTCGTTGAAAAAAACTATTAACTATGTGTTGTAATTTATTATTATTATTATTATTATTATTATTATAGCCCGTATAGCCCGAAGCCCGCTAGGTTTAGGATAAGGTTCTTTTATTGGTAGCCCGTTTAAATCTGGGCTTTTTAGGTCCGGAGCTAGCCTGAAACTGCTAGGACTAGCCAGTTTAACATCTCTATCAAATGTGCACCAATTTTTATTCCAAACAATTTTTTTCAAATTAGCTCATCAAAATCTCTATAAATTTTTTAAGAAAAAGAAATAAGAATCTACAATTTTAGGGTTAGATCAAATTTAAAAAGTTGCACATGGTGTTTCCTTATCAAATGAAATGTAGTTGATTTGTATTTGATTTTCTCGTTCAGATTCACACGTGTAACTAAATTTACTTAGATTTATTAATTATTATCCCATAATGTTTTAAATAATAAATTAATCTAAAAAATAAAGAAACATTTAATCACAGTATCAAATGAAGTTGCTAATAATTTTAAAATATTACCATATTATAATGATAAGGTTTATTTAATATTATAAACATAATTGAAAGAGATAAACATAATGGATTTACCATATTATAGCGATAAGTTTGTTTAAAGAAATAAGCATAATTGAAAGAGATAAATATAATTGATTATACCAAACATCTTTGTGGGATATACACGATTCTATTCATGGAATTGATAAAAAATATTTTTTTCGAAAATATTTAACCATAATATCAAAAAATTTGGCATGTAAATTTATATACTGTAGAAATTTTACTAATAAAAATTAATTGTAAATGTATTTGTTGGGTGATTTTTATTGATATTAACTCAGAACATTTGACAGAGTAAAACATAAGGACAAATCATGTGATTCTTTATTATTTGAATTATTCAAATCAAATTTTAAGTCAAACTTGTAGATTGATACTTCTACAAATGACGAATTAGTCGGGAGTGAATTAACCCCATAGAGATTATCAATTATGAGCTCATTTGTTTGGGAGGATAAGATAGGATAAAGCCATTTATCATGGCCTAATCTGATGTTTGTTTACTATGATAAAAGCCCGAGGTAATTTTGGGGCCCGAGATTAAATCCAAAGAAATCATGAATATGCAAGATAAAGTGATCATGGGGGGAAGGGTGAGATAAAATTGATCTAAGCTAGATTATTGTGTCAAATTACATCATTGTCCCTGTCTCTTTCCATTTCGTCCCCAGAATTGGACACATCCCTGCAACTCCCGAAGACGGCGACCGCAAGAAGAAAGAAAGAAAAAAAAAAAAATTGAAATAATCCAGCCATTTGCTTTGAGATTGTGAGTAACAAACTACAATTTTTCTTTTTTTTTTCTTCCACAAATAATCAGAGAACGCCGCCCCCGCAGCGGATTTGTTCTTCTGGTTTGCTTTGTTTCAGAAACCCCAAAACTCATTCCGCCTTTCCACTTTCATATGGTCAAGTAAAACTTGGATTTGTTCTTCAAATTTGGTTGTGGATGGGCTATTGCTTCGAATTTCATTTTGCCGTCGTGGAGCATCAAAATTTTAATTGTGGATTGAATGAGGTTTTGATTTGTTATTGTTAATTTTCATCTCACATGAAAAAAAATGAAGCTACATAATGCTGAGGGAAAAGCGTGAAGGAGGTGTTTTTATGTAGATAATTTTGATCCAAATATTTGTGTACAACTTAAGTGTGGAAGATGAAATAATGAGGTTGATTGGTTATTTTCATTCCAGTAAACACATGAAGAAAAAAAAAAATGTATTTGAACAATTGGGCAAATTTGTAAATGAGCATCTAATCCTATTATTTGTCCACGAAATAAACACATAAAACATATTATGAAGATAATCCTATCTTGAGTAATCAAACATAACAAACGTGAATATGAAATTATCTCTACACCCCAATCTTGGATACCAAGATAAAAATTATTTAATCCGGTCTCCCTAAATAAATGTGCTCTATGGAGTGATAACCCAGTAGAGATTATTAAGGGATGCTCACGCAATTCTTTTTTTTTAATGATCTGATTTATTGAACAAATATCTAATACAATTTTATCTAAAACTACCTATTATAGTTAACATATTACATTTTTTTAAAAAAGTAAGGGATCTTATTTATTAACTAAAATTCTAGCAGAAAAAAATAGATATTTTTATGAATTTTCATGTCATTTTATTTATTTTTTTTTTAAAAAAAAACTAATTCAAAAATTTGTTTAAAATTTTTTGAAAAGAATCATTAGTGTTTTCCTAAAAAATGCAACCGAATATCCTACCAATACACCCTTTTTCTAACCAAACAAATTGATTCAAATATTTGGTTAAAACAAAGTGAAAAGGATCATCAATATTTCTTAAAAATTCAACTAAATTTTCCTAACATTGCACCCATTTTTTTACCAAATGAATTGAATTAAAATTAATTCTAATAAAAAATCAGAATGATTTGTTAAGATTTATGCAACTGTTTTTATCCTAAAAAAATTAATATAAACTTAACTAAAAAAATTTACATGAACTTACCAAAATCTCGGTAAAGCATGGTTAAGAAAAAAATATAAGAATAAAAATAAAATCGATGCATTCAAATTTTGAAAAGTTGCACACATTTTTTTCTTGTAAAAGTTGCACAGATTTTAAAATTTTTGATTTTTTTTTTCTAAATAATTGGATAAGGTTCGACTTTAAAAATAAAAAATGAACCGATTTTGTTACAAAAAAAATGTGGATACGATTATGAATGTAGCTCTCATCCAAATCTCAATTTTTTTTTAAATAAAAAATGCACGTAATTTTATAAAAAAATTTAATAATAGAAAGTCAACTCATTTATATTTAGACAAACTTACTAAAAGAATATCTCAACTGACTTTTTTATATTACTAAAGATATGTTACCAAAATTATAAATATTATGACCAAAAAATAATGATAAATCCCTACTCTCTTGCGCGAACAATGACATCGCATCAACCAATTGAAATAGAAAATGAGGAGGGCAAAGTAGCATGTCATTCGTACCCTAATTGAAAATACATGAGGCCAAAAAATAAATAATTTACCGCATGAAGAAATGGTTGGAATCGAAATGAACAAAGTGAGAGCCGCTTCCCATATGCAGCCCTAATTGAAAATGTGAATTGCTAAACAACCCCTTTTACTACCTACCTCTTCTGGACCGTTCCCTGACAATTTTCCAAAANGTTATATTATTTAATGTATATTTTTGTTAGTAGACAATAATTATAAATGTTATATTATTTTTTCTTATAGATAATTAGTATTTTTGTTACAGATAATTAGTATTATGTTATATAACATAATAATAATAAAATTATATAAGATAATCAATTATCATTTATAATATAATAATTTTTAAATTCTAACTACAAGATAAGAAATTCTAATTTATAATATAATAATATCTAAATTCTAACATAATTTATATAATAAATAAAAATTTGATTATTTAAAAAAAAAAAAATTATCCGGCCTACCGGCAAAACCGGCCGTGCACGGTGCGGCCAACCGGCAATTGCGGTCGTACATGGTTACGGCCGGCTTCGCCGGCAGACCGACAAGAGATTTTTTTTTTACTCTTTAGAAAAAATATCAGTAGTAAAATTGTCCAAAGGAGGGCAATACTTAGTAATAAGGGGTATTAAATAGTAACAGCCATTGAAAATCCATGGGCTAGAAAATCATGTTCCGCAGGATAAATATAGAAAAATATTAAAGGAAAAAAGTTTGTAATGCAATCACGTGTCATTATATCCATATGAATTCTTTTAAGGCATCTTTATCAAGGGGTTTATGTGAGATTTATAAACCTCACTGTTACATGTTTTTTACTACTAAAAGGATGAGGTTTAAAGTTTACAAATGTAAACTAGGTTTACATTCTTAAACCTTGTTGTGTCATAAATTTTTTTTTTTATCGAGTATCGAATCGAACGATTCGTTCTCCGGGTCGATCTCACAAGGAAGGCGGTTCGGAATTTAGCTTCGGTATTGATTTCACACAAAAAAGAAAATAAAATCTTAAACACTCTAATTAAATAGGATTTTTGAATAATTATTAACTAAGAAAGAAAAAACAATAATCTACCTAAGAATAAAAGAATGAAACAAAGATGGGGAGGCTAGGGAATCGGGGATAATTTATTCAAGTTCTTAGCAAAACCGGGCAATTAATTGTTCGGTTCGAGATTGACACTCTCGCTTAAACATCTAGCGGTTCGCTCCCAATAACTCTTCGTAACAAGGGATTGAACATAGACGAACAAACTTGAGCATACGACACAGGCCAATTACCCCAATCCCAATAACTATTCGTAACAATGGACGAGTCATCGACAAGCATGTATTTCAATCCAAAACCAATAGACTATTCAATTACGAAATCATCTACCTCATACGAGCCTATGTCTACCACTTCTCCTCTTTCGGTTCTAAAAGTCGCTAATTAACTAGAAGGTGATTAATCAACTAATCATATAGAATTTACAAACTCTAACTCGACAAATTAACATTCAATCGTTTCCAATCGCAAGATTGAAGTGTCACTCTTCGATTATATCAATCAATCAAGCACAAATTCATCAATTTCGAATTATATCAACTCACATAAGCATGAACAAATCAAGCCCGACAAAATACGAATCAAGCAAGAACAATCATCCCCTATCCCAAGCAATAAGAATTAGCTAAGTAAAATCAATTCAACACAATCCATCATCTCTCTCAATTCAATCATTTTCATGAATTAAAAATAAAGAGAAGAACTTACAATAAATCGCAATTCCAAGTGTTGAATCTGAATTACAAGCTTAATTCCTAAGTACTATGAAGAAGAAGAAGAAAAAGGGAAGGAGAAAGGAGTTTCGTGTTTTTTATGGGCTAGGGTTCATCCCCAGAATGGGAGAATTAATTTCTGAAGAGTCCCGATGCACATATATATAGGAGCAGATCCCGCAGCGTGAAGGGCGTTGGAACCGCGGCGCGATACGGCATCGCGGCGCGGAGCTGGGAGGCCTGTGAAGTCTCTGTCGGGGTCGCGAAGGCTCCACGGCGCGGAGAAAGGCCGTGCCGCGCCACGAAGGATGCTTCACGCCGTGGTGGACAGTTGCGCCGCGCCGCGAAGGTCCCTTACACCGCGTCGCGGTGGCTGATTCCTGCACTGCACTATTTTGCTTCAGGGGCTCGTCCAAACTCGGAATTGGGTTCCGTTTTTTCCTACGCGTCGCTAACGAACCCCTCTATTCATTGATACTTTCATGACAAGATTTTGCCAATAGTACAATCCTCTAGAGTTTTCCAACCTTCAAATGGTCGGCATCTTGCTGGACTTTACGTTTCGGTCCCGTTCGGATTCGTCTAAACTCGAAATGGAGTTCCGCTTCTTCTTAAATGTAGCTAACGAACCCTTCTGCTCTACCATGCTTGCCGGGTCAGATTCCGGGCTAAATAAATTTCTCACGGGGCTTTCGACCTGCACATATCAAACAAGAAGAAAAACGTAGAAAACTGACAAAATACACGAAAAACACATAAAACCCAAAATAGAGCAAAACACATAATAAACTACAAAACAAATTAAAAACTAACAAAAAGACCTAGTATGGGATAAAAAGAAAAACAAAATAAATACGAAAAACGCAACAAAAATGGGACAAACAAACCTCAATAAAAGAATATTAAAAGTACAAAAGTTGAGTGATAATTTAAAAGTATTGATAAAAATATAAGAGTATAATATTAATTAAAAATCTAGACGTAACCTTAATTGGAAATCCATGGGCCAAAGAAACATAAAAAGTTCCGTAGAATAAATGTATAAAAATATTAAAGGAAAAAGTCTGTAATGCAATCACGTGTCATTATAGCCATATCTTATATATAATAAGATAAAGGATTAATTTTATAAATTAAGGGGTGTATTCGTTTGAAAATTTTAAAGGCTTTTAAGATTTAAAAGATCTTAATAGATTTAATTTAGAATTTTTATAACTTTTAATGGGTGACTGGTAAGCAACCATAATCAATCATTTTTTTTTTCATTCATTTTAACTCAAGATCTAACTCAATATCATTATCTACAATATTACTAATTAACTAAATAATATCAATCATATCTCTCCTACATCACGTTAACTTTGATCTATTATTCATCCACTCACATATTTTTTAACTCTATCACTTCTCATCAACACTCTCCTAATTTTACATCACATTAAGTTAATCATTACATTTTAAATATTATTTAATTATAATCTCTCTCATTCCACTCAATCAACTTATTCCAAATAATTCGTTTTAACTCAGGATCCAATGAAAATTGATTTTTACTGGTTATGACGGCTTATCAATCACTACCTAAAAGTCTTGATGTATTCATTTGAAATTTTATAAGGTCTTACAAAATCTTGAGGTATTTAACTTATTTGAGATTATGATTTATTAAGACTTTTTACTTCAAATCTCACATTCAGACTTAAGATTTCATATGATTTCTCCTAAATATAAAAATCTTAAAAAGTTTCAAATTTTTAAAATTCTCAAAATTTCACTCAATAATAATATGTATATCGTGAAATAATACTTATTAAATTATCCCTAAAATAACGTTTTTATGTTAAAATAGCTCGTCACTAAAAAATGCCATATTTCAATGAAAAATTCCACGGTAGCATATTAAATGGATATTCCAATGATATAGTTTTTGTTGAAACGATTGCAACAGAAATTCTAATGAAAAGTTTATTCCAACGGATTACTTTTGTTTGAATATCCGGCCGTTTGAACAAATTAAAAAATTTCAACGAAAATAATACCAATGGAATGTTCATTGGAATTCGTGTTCGAATTTCACTGAAATATATTTTTGTTGGAATTTTCTGTTGAAATTTTATTATTTTCTTATAGTGTGTATTTGGTAATGATAGGTAATACATAGCATTAAATAAATTTATTTTTAACATTCAATATAAATGTCTATTTGTAGATTATCAAAAAATTATAATCTAACTCATAAGATATGTATAAGATACGAACAAAAGAATATGTACACAGAAACTAATAAAAAGTGAACATTCTTTTTACAATATATTTATAAGAAATAGATTTCTCACAAAGTTTTCCCAAAAGAAAAAAAAAGTAGTTAAACAACATTTATCTTTTAATTATTACACTCATCAACTGAATAATTTCAAAAGTTGATTAGATGGTAATTCAAAAATAAGATGTATTATTTATTTGTCTTATTGGTCTTACTTTTAATATTTTATGGAGAATTTTCTCTTTACCACATGATTTTAAAGTAATTGTATTTGCACCAGAGGTGAGATTTTATTTGCATTTGTACCAGAATCTACTCCCTTCAAGGAGGAAACCAACAAGGCCGACGAGTTAATCGATCTGGAGAAGAAGGCACTGGACGAATTCAAGGTTCTGATCCAAGGGCTCGATTTTCGCATTTGGATGAGTGGGGAGTAGATGTGGTCCTCAACGATTGATTGACAAAAGAATTGTAGATGGCTCCCAGAATAAAGAAGAGAAACGGGGAGGCCGGAAGTTTGGGAGAGAGAGAGAGAGAGAGAGAGAGTGTGGAACTGTTACGGTAACTAAATATGAAAACTAATTATCTATCAAATATTTCGTATGTTTGCAAATAAAATTAAAAAACTAATAAATTTACAAAAAAAACGTTACATGATCGTTCAACATATAATTTTCTCTTTAATTGCTCGGACATACGGGCTGTGAAACAAGAAGTGAGCTACTAGATAAATTGGCTTCAATTTAGCATAAAAATACACAATATATGTCAAATTTCTCTCGGGCTACAACCCAGGTACATTTAAGTGTACATCTGCCCTTGATGGCATGGACTCTTTGCAATTGCCCAATTTATATTGTCGATAATTCTATGGAGCCATATGGATGACTTCATACGCCGAGCCATCCGATGACTCCATAACAAAACCAATTTATATTGTCGATAATTCTATGGAGCCATATGGATGGCTTCATACGCCAAGTCATCTGATGACTCCGTAACAAAATCGTTTATATTGTATGACCAGTTCCTTTTTTATGCCCTGTATACCATATAATTAAAGTTCATACTCAATTTTTATGCTTTGAGCTGATTGATGAGCAATCTCGATCCTATCTCAAAATGAAATTATGTCTGTGTTGAACAAAAATATACATTTTGTCTTGCCTGCTAAAGTACCTATCTTATTCCTTACTCAACTCTCCATCACATATATACAGTAGCCAAAGATTCGACAGTAAAACTTTACCCATAAATCATAATTATACCTCCCTTTTTACGTAAGGTTTTACACCTAACACCGGGGACATTAGAACCATTTATTACATCAATATGAAATTTTTTCAAATTTAAATTATAAAATTGTAGTATAAATTGTATAATAAACTCTCATGTGAAAGTATCCACATACATAATTCATAACTCATACGAATTCTTTATTTCTTTTTGTGAAAGCCCCATTTTCATTAGCACTATTATTTATCATTAAGGCCTGGACTCATATTTAGAGTCACTTTACTTTCAAGACAAAGTATATATTGTTTACCAGGCCGGACGCATATTCATATTATTATAAAATGTGTAATTACTTATATTAATATTGTAAAAATATATAGCTTTCTTAAAAAAAAAAAAAAATGTATGTTAATGATTTGGCTAGCAAGCTTACTTTGATTTTGATGTCAAATCTGTCATTCAAATAATTAGTATTAACGATAATGTCATGATGTACGAGTACAATATCTCACATATTGTATAGAATAATATCAGTTTTCTCATGATATATAAAAAAATATATAGCCCACATAGTTGCACCAATTGTAAAAGTGGAGATCTATGCAACATTCTTTCGAACACAGTAATAAATTGTATGCACCAAATAGGAAATTTAAAATTAAGAACCATAAATGTATTAATTATTAAATGCACTTTTCAATTGTCAGCCACAAAAAAATTATAAAAAGAATAAGAAAATTGTAAACCAAACGTAAATATCTCCAGGACCCTCATGTCGAGGCCTATTGAATGGGCCAGGTGGGCCTGTATCTTCTTCAAACGAAACAACCACCATTAAATTATTGAATTCGTTTTTCCCAAAAATTTATGATAGTACTATATTACAATGTTTTATTGCCTATATTTATGATGGTCCACCACAGTTGCAATACACAGTATATATACTTGCATTTATTTATTTTTTTCCTAACTAGCCAGGTGCACTCACGCATGACTAATAAATAACACACGCTCCTTCCCTATGCTCAACTTCTCAAATTAAAATTGGGGAAGGTCCACTTTTGGTCCTCCATGTTTAGGGGGTATCCAGACTGAGTCCCTATTATGTTTTGGTGCCCAATTTTAGTCCTTAAAACAAAAAAATATAGTCCCTATAATTGGGAAAAATCCACTTTTAGTCCTCCATGTTTAGGGGTATCCAGACTTAATCCCTATTATGTTTTGATGCCCAATTTTAGTCCTTAAAAAAAATATAGTCCCTTTACCTCAATTTATTTGAATTAACGGTCCATTTTTGCTCGACCGTTATGTTCTTTATTTTTTTAAAATTTGTTGACTAATGTCAACTTTGACCAAAGAAAAATAAAAGAAAATTTAAATGCTGAAAAAGTAAAATAAAAGACAGAAATAGTGAACTGCAGTGAAACGTAAAAAAAAAAAACCCTAACCGCCTAGGGACTAAATCCGATCAAATGGATGGAAATGGTGTGGTATTTTGTAGATGTGAGTTGGTTGCAAAGTTGACTACATGCTGGAAGGATGATAATCTCGGGAGAAGATTCTTGAGTTGCCCTCTATATCCTGTAAGTACTTTCCGTGAACTTCAATTGGAATATGATAAGAAATTGTTAAAAAACAGAGGGTTGATAGGTGCAATTTTTTTCGATGGCATGACCCGGAAATGGGTGCAAGAGCATTAGCTGTGATTCCAGGCTTGCTGCTAGGGAAATAGAAATAAGACGAGCAAAAATTTTAATTTTATTTAGTGAAATTTCTTGTTTTAGTTTAATTTTTTATTAATATATTTTCAGCATTTAAATTTTCTTTTATTCTTCTTTGGTCAAAGTTGACATTAATCAACAAATTTTAACAAAAATAAAGAACATCACAGTCGAGCAAAAATGGACCGTTAATTCACAGAAATTGAGGTAAAGGGACTACATTTTTTTGTTTTATGGACTAAAATTGGGCACCAAAACATAATAGGGACTCATTTTTTTGTTTTAAGGACTAAAATTGGGCACCAAAACATAATAGGGACTCATTTTTTTGTTTTAAGGACTAAAATTGGGCACCAAAACATAATAGGGACTCAGTCTGGATACCCCCTAAACATGGAGGACCAAAAGTGGACTTTACCCATTAAAATTTGCTTCATTTTAGCAATTTCTCACTTTTAAAATATAACAATTGAGCTGCACACTTATTTATATCTATATAAAAATGTTTGTAGTATTATTAAATATATAATGATTTTTATGCTAAAAAAATACTCCATTACTTGCTAAATATAGAAATTGTGAGAATTAATTTTCAAGTAAAAAATGATTTTGCCAATAATCGGTGTGACAATTATAGTTGAACCTTCCAAAATTAAGAGTTGTAATCATTAATAAAATTCACTTTTCCAAAATTTATTTTTCTGTCAAATCATTTATTTTTAATTTATGTTTTTGGTAAGTAACCTTAAAATGTATGGTAATCTGTCTACTAATTAAATATGATTGTATGGTAATGTAATATTGCATTAATCGTTGATATTTTCCAAATGTGATATCTACATGTAATTGATATATTTTGTCAACAAATTATCATAACTAGTACAGAGCCCGTGCGATGCACGGGGTGCACAATTTTAAGGCTATTTATCCAGACTTATAATTATATACACGAATAAAGAAAAATATACGGGATATATATAGTACGTGGCCCATGCGAAGCACGAGACATATTTATTTGGAGAATATTATATTATAAGATGCAATATTCAATAAAAGTTTATAATACGCTAGAAAATTGTACAATGTTCGATAAAAGTTTTATAATATTCACGTGGAGTCTTAAAGTCTCTTGTACATTAAGACTACTGACAAATAATATTTTAATCAATGAGTTTCCTTTCCTTGTAGCCAAAATTGTGAATGTGATTTGAGGAGTACAGCAAATCGATATATAGCTGACTTGCTTTTTTCATTGTAGTTTTGTTTCTTTTTTTTTATAATGAATTTAAAGATATTCTAAAATATAGCAAAAATTAATTTTTTTATTACAATTAAAAATTTTACTAAATATAAACTTTCAATCTATGGTGTTAATCAACGTTTAAGTCTAACAAATTAGGAATTTTACCTCTTTTAATCAACGTTTAAGTCTAAAAAACAATAGAGTAAATATAAGTTTTTTTCTACATCTTTTAAAACATTAAATATGAGCATGTTAGGGCTAGCTTGTAAAATAATTAACATATTATCTCACTAAAATATTTATACTAATAAAAATTTAATTTTAGCATATAAATTTATCCCTTGATGTAAGAGAAAGTAACAGTTTTACTTATTGTTGTTCATCATATAATATTTAATTATTATTTTATTATATAACAAAAAAAAATATTGTTAAATAGTGTAGTAGAATTGTTATAAAATTATATGACTTTTTTTTTGCAATATAGATTTAATATTTTTTTTTTCCCGAAACGATTGAAGAATTATATAAAAGGCGCACAAAAGTGCGGAATTACAAACTGGGAGGCTAGACTGAAGTCCGCCTAGAATCGCTAGCAACGCCAGAAGAAAACCTAACTCAAACACCGAACAACTAGAAACTGGCTCCCCACGGGAGAAAAACACAACTAAAGCACAAACACAAAACTAAAAGCTCCCCTCAGAGAGAATGCCTAGGTGTTGGCTCCCCACAGGAGAATAAAGGTAACACCCAGGTTAACAGGGGCCAACGGCCCAAACCAAAAACACAAAACACAAATAACAACCTAATACATAAAACTAGCACAACACCACACGAACGAGACATACTAACTACAAACTAAAACGTCCCCCATAACAGTCGAATCCAAATGTCAGCCGAACAAACCAAAACCGAAGCCAGCTTCAGAGAACCAAACCTCCGCCCACCACTGCATAAGGCCTAGCAAGGCGATTGCTCGGCCATCCAACACTAACCAAGGGTTTAGCCCGCACTCCACCCAATTGTAGGAACAACCGACCCCCAGCCGAACCGACTCCACACCAATGCTACCAATGCATTCCTAGGTAGCCTCAACCAACCCGGCCCGGCAGCCGAAATAGAAGAGGAAGGGGCCGAAAGCCTACAATGCTAGGCATCGTCCAAATGTCCCAACCAAGCCATCTTATCAGTTCAATCCCCAAAAAGATGGAGGCCAAGATTCTCAGCCCCAGGACTAAAGATCTCAGCCGACCACCGAGAAGCCCTCCATCTGTCGCAGCAAAAGAAACCGAGCCAAAGCAGTAAAAGAAAAGCTTACCACCGTACGATGCTGCCGATCATCGAGGACGGAAGCTCGCCTTCCCAGGCACTGCTTCGCCGGTGCAGAAGGACAGAGCCACAGATGACGGCCAGAGGAGTGAGACCGAGGAGACAACGTCTCAGCCTGGGACACCTCGACGGACCAAGCCACAACCAAGCGCGGCCACTACGACCCGAACCACCGCAACCGCCGCCAAACACCTTCGATCGACTTGGGAAAGGGTACCTCGTCGATCCCACGGATCTGGAACAGGGCCAACGAATGGAGACGAGCGCAAGTCCGACTTGAGTGAGCGGTGGAGGCCGTCGACCGACGGCTCCGGACCGCCGTCAAGGGGGCAACGGCTCTGCACAAATTGGGCGACTAGGGTTGAGGGGATTTTAGGGTTGTATGATTTAATATTTTTTTAAGATTTGATAATATAAACAAATCTATACTTAACTTTGACAAATAAAACAAATAAATACTTTAGTAGGTATTTAATGTATATACTAAATAGGAATATATTTGGTATAATCAAATACCAAATATAATCAAATAAGTCAAAATATACATTTTTATTTGGTATTTGATTTTTTTATTATTAAAATCTTTTTATTATACTTACCTTTTTAAAATAAAACAAATAAATAAATAAAATATTATAATACCAAAATAGTAATGACATTTAATGTAGTTGACTTTTCTGGATAGTAAATGTAGTAAATAGAATTTTTTTTTATATAAGTATAGATTGTATAATACGGAAATAGTAATGCAATAAATGTTGTTAACTTTTTTTTATACTAAATCTGGTAAATGGTATACCTTTTAATATAAGTATAGATTCTTTAAGCCACTTATTTATCTTTCATAATAGTAATATTATCATTTGTTAAATAAATGTCGTTTTGACTATTTTGTTCATATTTTTCCCTTTTAACCCCTCCATCAATACCCATTGTCCCTTCATATTCCCAAGAACATCCATCCACAATTGTGTCAATAAATAGGGTTAAATTTGGAAAGAAAAATATTTCTTAATTAGTGTGTTGATAGTCAGGATGACAAAAAAATTAATTTTTATTATTTTTTCTTTTGATTTCTTTCTATAATGAAATTATTGTAAATTTGATTTTCATTGCATAGTATGGTAAATAAACTATAAAAAAATAGGACACAAATTAGGAAAATCTCATAATTTTATAATAAATTTATTTATTGGCAAATGTTCAATCAAAAGTTGCTTAATTATAATAGAAAATTAAATTCAATGTATAATGGCCGAAAAACCTTAGGACAATTGATTGGATTATTTTGTTAATTAGCGTAAATAAACTAACAATGTGTTACATTTCTCAAATGTGGCCGATTTTTTTTTATTATTTCATAAATTAATTATCATTGATTACTTGTATACATATACATTATTTTTATTTTTCTAATTATTATGAAATACGATAAATAATGTCGTACTAAAAAATTGAATAAGATCATATATGTGTATATACTGGAACATTTTATACGCAAATTTTATTGTTATATTATAAATATGCATAAAGTAAAATAATTAATTTCTCACTAATTCTAAAATTTAGAAAATATTACTATAAATAGAGAGAGAGAATTTACTTGAAATAGTATTGAAATTTCCGCTTAAAATTTTTAAAGTTACTATTCTTAGTATTTATTTTATTTTATTTTATTTTCTTGAAGATGGTGGCTAAATGAAAAATCAAATTTAAATTTCAAGAAAAGAAAAATTATTTGAAAAAGATAATTTGTAAACCTTAATTTCAAAAAATATGGACAATGATTTACTTAAATACTATGGGTAAATCTTGCCAATAATGAGAAAGAGCCCTGAAAATCTTGCTTTCCTTAAATTTTTTCGGTCAAACATGTAAATTTGGTTACAAAATTTTGGTCAATCATTTAACGAATAAAATATTTGAAACAAAGAATATTTCAACTAATTGATATTTCACTTATAATATGCCAACTAAACCAAGTACAATTTTGTTTTTCACTTTTCCAATTCTTAAAAAAAAAAAAAATGATTGGGGCCACCAGTTGGAGTAGGTTTGTCTCGAACAAGACCTGCCAGACCGGTAATGAGAACAGTTCAGTATCTATTGTTGGGCCGATTCCGGTTCAATAAAAATGCAAATCAGAATCGACTCGAAACAGGTTACTGGCCACGTACATAAGTATTAATTAATAAATTGTCATATAAATTATCTATAAAATAAAAATAAAATTTTATTTCATAAAATCAAATAATTTATATGTTTTATTATTATCATTATTATTTATTCCTTCTGTTTCTTTTTAGATGTCGTTTTAATTTAAAACTTCTAAATTACGATTTTAATGTGTTGTGTAATAACCTTATATTTTAATCTTATTAAATTTAGTTTTTGAATTATTAATGGGTGGTTTTTAATGATAATGATAAGAGATAAAGTTTGTTAAAGAGAATAAAATTGTAAGAATGAATATAATATTTCCAACGACAACTAATTTGCAAAAAAGTTGACATCCTACAACGACATCTAAAAAGAAACCGAGGGAGTAAATGATATAGATCGCCCATGAAACTCACTTGTCTTAGTTTTAAATAGTTATTTTAATTTATAGCATTTAATATTGATTATCAATATCGAATATCAATTAGGTTTTATGAGTAATTTATTTTAATTGATTTATGATATTTTTATTATTTTTAATTAAAATTAGTAAATAATATCAATTAGTTTTAGTTTTTATTTTTATTATATCAAATTGAGATTCGAAATTAAATAAAATAAAAAGGTGATGTTTTACATGAATGTAAAATTATAAAAAATATAAATAATTTAATACACTATATTTAAAAAATTAATAACAATATAAATTTTACCTATAACTTATTTGTTAAATTATTTTATAATAACTTAAATTCTTAAATTATATGAATAAAATTTCAAATATATACTGAATACTTCAAAACAAAAATAACATGAAAGATTTTTAGGAATTGATACATATATTTGGACACTTAAAGAAGTAAATTATATAAGTAGTGAGATAATTAGGCAAAAAGTATTATGAATTTATAAAAAAATAAAATAAAATGTGGTTGTAGCGAAATTTGACACGATGGCACGTGACACCTAGTACATAAGTGCCACGTCACTTCAAATGATGACAATACTATTCACTATCCTCGCCTCTCTAGATCTATCTATCCCTACCCCTACCATTTTATCTCTTATTATTTTATTATTATAACCCTCACACTGTCTTTTTTCCATACTCGCACACAGATTCAACCAAGCTCTATCTTCGTTTTAAAAGCTGATAAATAATACTAATAATAATCTCTACATCCACCGGGAAAACAATGGGAGAGGTCTCAATTAATTTCCTTCTGCCCACCATTTTCAATTTTCTTTTTCCTTATAATTAATTAATTAATTTTCAATTTTTTGCTCATTCTTTTTTGCAAATTTTACATTAATTTATTCTTTTGTTAATCAGGAAGAGAAGAAACCGGAGCATCCCAAGAGGGAGGAGAAGTCGGAGGAGACCCCGAAGGCCGACAAGCCGCCGGCAGAAGGCGGAAAAAAGGAGGAGAAGAAATCCGAGGAGCCCAAGTCAGAGGAGAAGGCTGCGGCGGTGCCTCCCTTGCCGCCGGAGATTGTCCTCAAGGTGTACATGCATTGCGAGGGCTGCGCTAGGAAAGTCCGCCGGTGTCTCAAGGGATTTGAAGGTAATTAATCACTTAAGTCGGATCTTCATTTTTTTTTTTAATTTTCCTTTTCTGGGCCCGTCTCTCTCTCTCTAAAATATATTTCGCTTGGGACCCAATCTCTTTAAAAATAAAAATTGGATCGTTGCAGGTGTTGAGGATGTAACAACAGATTGCAAGGCGAGCAAAGTGGTTGTGAGAGGCGAAAAAGCAGATCCGCTGAAGGTTTTGGATAGGGTTCAGAGGAAAAGCCACCGCCAAGTTGAGCTTATCTCTCCAATCCCTAAGCCTCCGGCTGAGGAGCCTAAGAAACTTGAAGTTAAAGATGTGCCCAAAGTTGAAGATAAAAAACCGGAGGTTTTTTCGCCTTTTCTTCTCTGTTTTTCTTTAATTATTTTTTCTTATTTATTAGATTCATAATTAATAATTGGTTCGTATGTTTGTTCTTGCTGGTTTTGGATTAGAAAATAGAAATTTGATTTTATTAAGGACTGAAACTGGGTTTGATTGATTCTTGCTGTGAAATTAATCTTGTAATTATATTATGGTTGGTTAAATCATGGAATTTGGTATTGTGTGTGCTTTTGTTGGTTCAGCCTGCAGTGGTTACAGTGGTGTTGGGAGTGTACATGCACTGTGAAGCTTGTGCTCAAGAAATCAAAAAGCGCATTCTCAAAATGAAAGGTGAGCATGATTCTCACTTTCCCTTTTCTTTCTCATTTTGTTTTCAAATAGAAATCGGTATTTTCTAGGCTTGCTTTACTTTCATATACAAAATTCAACTTCCCTTTTTACGCTTTTGGCCACGCTTTTCAGCTGTATTTGCAGGATGCTTACTGTCTTTTTTTTTTTTTCTTTCATTTCTTTNTGTTATCCTTTTTTATAATCCATGCGTATACATTCTTTTAAATTAAAGTATTAAGGTACTATTATATATATATATATATATATCCAAATTTTCAATATTCTCTTTGATTTCCTTCAACCTTAGGTCAATCACTCAATTGCCAATATGGATTATTGTACACTCATTACTTTCAAAATTTTTATGCGTATAATTTGGATGACATAACCAATTTAATTCAATCAAACAAACGATCTCTACACAGGAGTCGAAAGTGCGGAGCCCGAACTCAAGAGCTCGCAAGTCAAAGTGAAGGGTACAATTGAACCCGAGAAGCTCATCGAACATGTCTACAAGCGGACGGGAAAACATGCAACAATCGTAAAAGTCGAACCGGAGAAAAAAGAAGATGAGAAGGCCAAGGAAGGGAAAGAGGACAAAAAGTCGGAAGAGGGCAAAAAGGGAAAGGAGGCCAAGAAGGAGGCCGGAGAAGATGGAGGCGAACAGCTGTCTCCGGTGGAAGCTGAGGACTCGAAGCTTGAACTAAGGAAGAATGAGTTTCACTATTACTACCCACAACAGCAAAATCACCAGTTTTACCCGCAGAGGTTTGTGCCGGAATACTATTCATCATACACACCACAATACCCACCACAGATGTTTAGTGATGAGAATCCCAATGCGTGTACCGTTATGTAATTTAAATGTTGGGGGTGGATAAGGGTAGAATGGGGAATTCGGGTATGGTGAACTGAACCATGCTACTTTTCTTTTTTCTTTGGTTTTTGCTCATGGACATGGTGGAATGGATCTGCATAGACTGACTTACATGTGGCCCTGTCGGGGGTTTTTTAAGTATAAAATCTACAGGGGAGTGCTGTAGTCTGTAGAGTTTTGTGAATTGTGAGACTATTCTACCTTTTTTTATTTTATTTCGGTCTAGTAAAACTTTGTCGGTCAAGGACTTGGAAAGTTGAATTTTACTGTTATATTTTGAATAAATGTGTTGGGTAGCTACTTACATCAACCGGAAAATAATAGTTGTAAAAACTATTTATAAAAATAAATTTTGGCATATGCGATGGGATGGAATGATGATAATTGATTTAGGGTGGGCTAGGATCTTTTTCGTGGGAAATTATGAAAATGAGATCAAAATTTGGTACGATCTTTGACATTTATCATTTTGACTGTACTTTTGAATACACCCATAACTTAATTAACAAATTTCAAATAATCACACGAAGTCAACAAATAGTGGAACGTTAGCAAAAAGGCACACCTTTGGGTATTGGTGACTTGGAATTTAATATGTATACAGCGCTTCGCAGTCTCTTATCTTGGGAGCAATTTCTTCTTCATGCACTCGATTTGTGAGCTTTGGTGTTCTAGGGGTTTCTTTGGAATCTTGGTGAGGGAGTTGGATCTTCGTTTTTCCTGGAGTTCAAGAGGTTGGGGGCTAGGGCAGGTAATAGATTATATATTTGTTATAGCATTTTATGTATAGGAATAGCATTTTATGTAAAATAATATAGCCTTATGTATTTAGGAGTAACACTTTTATCTCATTAGGGTTAATTGTGTCTCTCATATAAATAGGGCTTAGTACTGTACAGACCTCACTTTTTCTCTTTCGGTTTTGTCTCTGATAATACACCACTATCATACATCCACTCATAAGGACTATGCTTACTGGACAAAGGAGCATTGTTGCGGGCGGAAGAGACGCGGTGGACAATAGACTCCCATTGGGCATCAGTCAACCCAGAAATAGCCGCCCGATTGGAGTCCGTCAATGAGGATGGTGGCCTGCCCTAAATAGAACCAAATGTACTAAGTGCAACACCGTTCGCTAAGGCGACATTGGCAAAGGCTGGACTACCGTGGTCGACACCAAAACAAGATGTCGCAAGATGACTCGACTTCCCGCAATGAGAACACTGACTAGCCGAGGAAGAAGGAGCCATGAGGTCTCAGAAATCAGATAATCACCAACAAAATCACGAAGCAGTCGAGAGAAAATTACGAACCAGATCAGAAATCAGACAAGATAGTAGTAGTACGGGTAGAAAATAAAAAGTTCACGAAAAAACAAATCTGATCACACCACAAGGTAGCTAACGTCGACAGGAGTCGGCGGCTGAAAGGCGGTGGCGGCGGAGGTGGACCACACGCGCCGAAAGAAGAAAGCAGTGCAGCGACGAAGATCAGGCGCGTGGAGACCACACGCGCCGACGATTGGCCTGAAACTTCCGACGAAGACTCGACGGACGATGCCGGACAGGATGGAGGGGGCGGTGAGATTCGGGGAGGGCCGAAAATTAGAGAGAAAAGAAATGTCTCAGTTGATCGAGACTTGAGATCCGAAAAAAAAATTTAACCGGTCTCTGATACCATGACAAATATGTGAACACCAATTCGTTTTCCAAAACCTTGCTCTCTGAGATTCACAAAAGCCGAATATATAAAGATACAAAGGAAGCCCTAAAACTAATATTCAACAAATATCTAAGATACTGAAATCTATCTATCCCAAAAATACAATATTCACAAAATCAATTACTCTAACATTTCAATCTAATGTATAAGATAGTCAGCAGTCCTATTGCTTCATCGCCTGAAATTCTTAAAGTCGATTTACTTCTGGATGTTTTGAACAAGCATCATAATACACTTAGAATATATCAAAATGACATGCCAAAGTGTCGAGGTCATACGAGTTATCAGTTAAGCGAGAGTTTTAATATATAAAAGAAAAGAAAAAGAAATCATCTCAAAACTTCTTTTTTATTTGCTTCAAATTAGTATAATCAATTAATCATCATCCTTGTGACTTTAGAAATTTCGTATTCTCAACTATGCTGATCGAATCAATTATATTATTCACACCGAATTCTATGAAGCATTCAAATGATTTCCAGCATATTGCAAAATAAGATATTATTTTACAATAAATAGACATGAAGCTTGAAAATCTTTTGTTTCAAATGTGATGCAGAAGCGAAGTAGAAGAAAGGGAAATAAAAGATGAAACTCGTAATCTGATAAAATTAATGATAATCTACCCTCCACAAGCGTAGAACACAATATATATAAAGATTCCAACTTTCCTAAACCTGCTCTAAGCTAAATTATTTATTTAATTACCAAAACAACTTAAATACTTAAAGAACCTAAATAAAGGATGAATATAAAATAGGACGTAATGCAACTAAATACGAAGCCTGTCGAATTTATCCAAGAATGCCATCGCGGCCTCGTCTCCATCATCCTCCCCCGGTTGGGAGGGATTCGGCCTCGAATCCGAATCGGCCTCGTCTCCAGAATTATCACCAGTGAAAGGAACCAAGTGCTTGACGTTAAAAACGTCAGAGGTGCGAATATGAGAAGGAAGACGGAGACGGTACGCATTCGGGTTGATCTTCGCAATAATCTCAAGTGGGCCAATTTTCCGAGCCGACAGCTTGTTGTACTCATCATGGGTCGAAAATTTGTCTTTCGTCAAGACCGCCCAAACGAAGTCGTCAACCGAGAACTCAACATGGCGTCGCCGCACGTCGGCCTGCCGTTTATACGCGGCCGTGGCCTCCTCCAAACGAGCTCGGGCCGCCGCATGAACAGCACGCAAATCGCCAATACAATCCACAGCACGTTTATCCGTCGGCGTCGTGGTCGGGACCTGCGCCAAATCGGCCGGACCCCGCGGCTGAATCCCGTAAACCGTAAAGAACGGGGAATAGCCCGTCGCCCTACTCACGGCCGAATTATGTGCGAATTCGGCCTGACTCAGTTTTTTATCCCAGCTGCGGAGGTTATCGCCAACCAAACAACGTAGCAAGTTGCCCAACGAGCGATTCACAACCTCAGTTTGCCCGTCGGTCTGCGGGTGATAAGCACTGTTAAAGTCCAGACGAGTATTCGCCATGCGCCAGAGGCTACGCCAAAAGTGACTCAGAAATCGAGTGTCCCGGTCCGACACAATCGACAAAGGAAGCCCATGCAAACGATAAACCTCGCGAAAAAATGACAAAGCCACATGGACAGCGTCGGTAGTCCTCTTGCATGGAATGAAATGCACCATCTTCGAAAAACGATCCACCACGACAAAAATCGAATCAAAACCCCGCTGAGTACGAGGCAAACCCAAGACAAAGTCCATACTCACTGCTTGCCACGGAAGAGAAGGAATTGGCAGAGGCCTGTATAAACCGGCATTAGTCGCGGAGCCTTTGGACACCTGGAAAATCCGACACCGAGACACGAAACGGGCGACGTCGCGCCGGAGGGAGGGCCAAAAGTATGACCGGCGCAGCAGCTCGATCGTGCGGTCGCAGCCCATGTGACCGGCGCCATGCAAATCGGCGATCAACTTATGTCGCAAGCTGCAGGCCGGGACACATAGACGAACACCCCGGAACAAAAAGCCGTCATGAAGGGCATAATCGCCCACAGGCCCGCCCTCCAGTCGTCGTACAATAGGGCCAAAAAAAGGGTCATCACCACAAGTATCACGCAGCATGTTCGTTCCATTTTTGTTGTGTTTTTCATGGTCATTTTCATGGACAGCTGGGATCGGATGTTCACCCAGTGGGACCCACATCAGGGGCCGGGCAGCTATGACCTCCCACCTCAGCCACCACCACATGCATAGTGACTTGTCACTATGCGTTGTACGTTTTTCCTTTTCCCTTTCTCTCTTTTATTTTGCTTTTTCGTGGACATTGAGTCAGTTGTTTTTCTTTTGCCTTTTGTATTATTGTGAGTCAGTTATTCATTTCTCTTATCTTTTATTACTTGCTTGTCACTCTCTCATTCTACGAATTTGACAATGAGGACATTGTCCGGTTTTTAGTGTGGGGGAGCTTTGCTTGTTTGGTTTATGTGATGTGTTTAGTCTAGTTGAGTCTTTGTGTGTTTCGTGCATGTACCTTGGGGATTGCAAGGCTTGTTGATGTTTGTTTGATTAAGTATGAGAAGTTGTGATGATGATCTTGTGTAACTTATCTTGGTGATTGCTTGGTTATGTTGACTGATAATTGAATATATATACCCGTGAGATTTGAGCCCATTTGTGTGATATTGGTCAAGATCTCATGATGTTAGAACTTGCCTTGAGGTTGATTCGAAATAGTTCAATTTGGTTGCGAATGGTAAATATGACAGAGGCATTCATTGTTTTTCTATCCCCATTTGTTTCTCTTGAATAACACTCACTAGTCGCCCCTTTGAGCCTTTATACGATTTTCTTGACAACCCCGTATTGATGATATTGTGGAGTTGTGAATCGGATTGATGGAGGGATGATGGTTAAACCTAGATAATAATTGTCCAAAGGTTTTCAAAAAAAAAAAAAAGTGTGAATAATGTGGATAAATGATAGTCTTGGAGGACAACCGGTGGAGTTAATGTTTTCGGTTTGGTGATGTTTTGAGTTGATATATATATATGTGTAGTCACTTGGCCTATACGATCCTCACCTGATCCAAAGAGCTTTCATTATATCCCTTAAGTCCTCTTGATTCACTTATTCGCGATTAAATTGTTCTAGAGTAAAAATTAGACGATAGGCAAGCATATGATTGATTGGATTGCGACCAATTTGAGTGCACCTTCTCCTTTATTAATTGCAAGATACTTGAGTGAGGCTCATTGATCATATATCCATTTTTGAGTGTTTTTCAGTCAAAATGCCGAGTCATCATTTGAGAGATGTTCTCGAGATCATCGGAATTGTACTCGACTTGATTGATCAATTTGATGCTTGTGTTGTTTGAACCTTGGTACATGTTGGATGTTCTTGTTTTCTTTCTTTTCGTTTCTCTTTGTTCGGGACGAACAAAGGTCTTAGTGTGGGGGAGTTGTTCGTTCCATTTTTGTTGTGTTTTTCATGGTTATTTTATGTTTATTCCCCCATCTTTTAGGTACGTTTTATTTATTGTCGAGTCCGTTTCGTTAGTTTTTGGTTTGTTCGTTGTTTGGTTTGTTTTCCCGTTTGTTTTTCTCTTTCTTTGTGTTTTTCTTGTGTATTGTGGTGCGTAGGTTCGATGGGTTACTTGACTTCTCGGTGGAAGGAGTTAGCGTTCGTGCGAGGAGGCTGAAATCGGGACAAGGAAGTGAAAAACGGGACCAAAAACGCAAGGGAGAAAAATCTGGACTGCAGCACGAGGTCGCGGCCGCGGAGCATCATGTCGCGGCCGCGGAAGGTCGGGTCGCGGCCGCGGAAGGTCGGGTCGCGGCCGCGGGATTTCCTTCGCCGCGGCCGCGGCGAACAAAGGACAACACTTGCTATCTCACTTCTGGCCTAAAATCTCGCGGCCGCGAGCCACGTCGCGGCCGCGAAGCTCCATGTCGCGGCCGCGAGATTGCAAGTCGCGGCCGCGAGTTTACGAAATTCCAGTTTTTTTTAATATGGACATTGGTGCCTAAAAATCCGGGGGATCATGTGGCTAGTGGGAAGAATACCATAGGGAAGGGGAAAGACATGTTTTTTGGTCCCCTTTGAAGTTCCCAAGGGTTTTTTTTTGACTTGGAACAACATTACCTTCACCTTCATCCTCATCTTCATTCTCAACTTCTCCACCTTCTCTTTATCTTCTCTCTACATTTTCTTTTGGTTCCTTTTTGGTTTTTCCTTTCAAGCTTTCATGTATGTTTGAGGAGACAAACTTGGAGACTCTTTGGCATTGTTATTGGATTGGAGTTGTAAGACATTGAATTCAATTTCTAGTAAGTTTTTCCTTTCATTTTGTTATGGAGATGAATGCTTACATTGAATTGGTTTTTTGTGTTTATCTTGCCATGAGTAGCTAAGTTAATTGCTAGGGGGAGGGGATGATTGTTCCGGTTTAATCTCGTTGACATGTTTGTGATTTACTCAATCTTTTCAAGTTTTATTAATAATAATGATTGAATGCTTGATCACCATTGCAATCGAGTTAATCGACTTTAAAACCGAGAGGGGAGAAGTCGGTGGAATTTGGCTCGTTTAGAGTAGGCATAACCGTCGACGTGTTGTCTATGTGTTAATTGTGTAGATTGATTGCTCGTTTATGTTTAATTTATCTACCGCGAAATGCTATGATGGTTATAACGTTAAATGAGTGTATGAGTCGAGACCTTTAACCGAGTATCTATATTCTATTGAAGTGAGATTGAACCGGAGACTATTATCCCCGATACCCTAGCTCGTTCGTCATTATTAAATCGTACTTGTGTTGAAATTTGCCTACTTGCTTTCTTCTTGTTATTCTCGTTAGTAATTTGTTTTCTCGTCAACATTAAAAACCCTCGAAAAATTGGATTAGAGTGTTTAGGTGTAATTTACATTCCCGTTTGATTGAATATCGTGCGATTGTATCCGGCTAACCTTCCTTGAGAACACGACCCGGTGTTCGAATCCTTTGATTCTACTCCGGTAAAAACTTCAACTTCACAGCACCTCAAAACTGACGACGGACACACGCATATCTGTCAACAGCAAAGTACGGCGGCTGAGAGCGTCCGCCACTCTGTTAGAAGAACCCGATTGATAGGTCGAAAAATGTGCATGGTTTATATATTTAATAGCGTATTTTTATACGCTTATTTTATTCGCACGTTTGTATTTTTTTGACTTATTTATTATTTAGATGGATTTATTTGATTTGAGGTTTTTGTGTTATTTTCAGGTGATTGGAGTATTTTGTTGAGACAAAACATTGGATCAAAAGTCTCGTGAGCCATTATTGGGCTATTTACGATCAAGCCCATAATTAAAGGAAGGTTAAGAAATAAAGTCCAATTAATTCAACTCACAATGGAGGACACGTGAGGTGGCAAATATCATTGAGAATTTGGCAGCCACTATACATGCAATTGGAAATTTTGAGGACTCTCCCATTACCCATTAATTGGAGTAAAAGGCACACGGAGGGGGATTTTTACGAACGGACAAAAAAAAAAAAAAAGAATTTTTTTGCCTCTGAGAAAAAAACGAGAAGAAAGTAGACGAACCACGCACGGACTGTGAAGGAGAGATCACACGCGGAGGGAAGCCGCACACGCACACGAGGGAGAATTTTATTCTCTCTTTTATCATTTATTTATTTTTATTAATATGTTAGACTAGTATTTTTATCCAGTTTGAGGGGATGTTTGAACCCTAACTTCGATTTGTCTATGGATTGAAGGATTTATTTCTTATCGTTGATTAATCGAGACACCGTATTTATTTTGTTGATGAGTTGATTCATGTCATCTGTGTTTAATGTTTATGAATTATGGTGTTTGATTTGGTTTGGCCAGCTAGGTTGAATATTCATAGTTTAATTGCTAGATTCGGGACTTTAATCCGTAATTGTTATTGTCTCGTTTCGTTAGTAGTAAACTAGGGGTCGTGCATCCTTAGGGTAGCGTGAGCATAAGTTAAATGGTCCGAGCTTTTGCGTCCATTACTTAGACTGATCTATTTTCCTAGAAATTAATGCTGCTAGTGTATTAAATCTAGAGACCTTATTCTAGGTTGTCCACTAGTTAGGTTTAGTCGAAGAGCTTATTTTGAGTAAATATTCTGTAAGGGAGAATTCGGTTAACAGAGCTTGTTGTTAGCTAGGGTTGGTAATTCGTTAGCAATTTAGAAAAAGCGTCGAAATTAATTAACGGTAGATTTAGATTGGGTGATAACTGAACCGAAAACTGGACTTCTCTTATTTTATTTGATCTCCTATTTTATTTTTATTTTATTATTTTTATTTTTATTTTATAAAACCAATCCCCCCACCTTTTTATTGCTTTCGTAGTTTAATTCAATTAATACGAGATTGTCACGATTTAATTCCTACTCCTCGTGGGATCGACCCTTACTCGCCACTACTACTAATTAGTAGAGGTTAGTCGAGGAAACTTTTATAAATTTAAATTTGCCGCGTTGCGACGCGCGGTCAAATTTTGGCGCCGTTGCCGGGGAGTGGCGCAATTGAGTTGTGATTTTTTAGTATTAATTGAATTAGGTAGTTATATTAGTATTTATTTTATTATTATTATTATTTTTTTCTTTGACTCTTTTAATCCCCCTATTTTTCTTTTTCCTTTTGTTTTCTTTTACAGGTGGTACTTATTATAAATGGATGCGTATTGGAGCCCGGAATGTGCTTATGCTTACGATTCATATTATGAAATGAAAAAGAGAGAAATAAGAGACCAACATCGTGAGGCTAGGATGTCGGCTATGATCCAAGAAGCCATTGAGAGTGTTCGTCAAGTTCTAAGGAAACTATGTCGTCTATGTCATACCACAAGACACGTCACCGATGATTGTCCACTTTTGATCGAGAGGTATGATGCACGTAGAGCTACCGAGAGAGATTGGTATCGACAAGACGGTTGGGTGTATTCAAATTCCGATAGGGGCCATTACAGTTGGGGAGATTGTGGAAATTCATTCTATGAAAATCCACGATATTCTCGATCGTATGAGCCTAGTTATGAGTACGATGATTCTCAATTCCACTATGGAGGCTCACAATATTTTTCAGAACCTTCGCTTGAACAAGTGACTAGTCCATCGTTGATGAAGTTACTTGAAGAGTGTCAAAATTCTTTGATGGCTAGTAGCAAAACGATTGGTGATCTACTGAGCGAATTGGATGCCCGAGCCAAGAGTCGGCTATTATCTCAAGCCGAACCGAGCCAAAGTGATGTCGGAGACCTTGAGATGAGTAGAGAGATGGAGTCCAAGGTGCTGGAAAATCATATTTTTGAGCTGAATGACGATCGAAGCGACGAAGAGAATGAAGAAGAAGGCGATGAGGAGCAAATTTTCGCTGTTACCGGCCCCCCCGATAAAAACCTGGTAGCATTTACTACTGCTATCGGGGCCCCCGATAACAGCCCACTCGAAGGTGACAATGACGTAAAAGCTCCGACAATTGCCCCGAGCATGACTGAAAATCAGTCTCTTCTATTCGAGGTCAAATCACTAGCAACCGAGCATGCTGAAAATCAAGAGCCGTACATCTTGGAGGTGGTAGAGATTCCTCTTATCCATGAGCCCGGGCTAATCTTTTACCATGATCATTTGCCACCTAGACGAAAAGATCCGGTTAAGCACCCGACACCGGACGAGGAGACCTTTGACGAGCATGGTGCTGCAAGGTTCATGCCTCCTTTGAGGCCACCTATGAAGCCGCCATGGACCACTTGAAGAAAGCGGAGCAATAAGTCGAGCCAACGACAATAAAAAAAGGCGCTTGTTGGGAGGCAACCCAATGGTGTGCGACGTGACTTCTTCTCTTGATAAGGTGAACTCTTTCCTTTTACTTTGTATTTTGTTCTATTATGTGCAAACTCTAAGTTTGGGGAGATTCATTAGAGTGAGATATATTTGTGTGAGTTGTTGAGTTGTGCTCTATTTTATATATTATCTTGATTTGTTGGAGTATATGTTACTTGTATGTGGAATTTTGCGATGATGAATTGAGTGTCTTTTGGAATTATCGTGCTAGTTATGATGACTTGGATTAATGATTTCTGGTTAAATTCTTGAAGTGTTGTTATTTGAGGGACAAAAACATGACGATTGATATTTATGTATTTTATTTGTGGTGAGTTGCTCTCGAACTGTTTATATTTTTGAAATGTGCTGGTGACTATTCTGCTTGATGTCGATTGTGTGAGGTAATTTGACGTGGAAAGTTGGGAGTTGATTGTCTCGAAAAAAAAAAAAATAAAAAATAAGAAAGAAAAAAAAAAGATAGAGATGGTGTGAATAATGAATGTGGAGGAGAAAATAATAGGTATTGTGGAAGGAGAAGAAGAAAAAAAATGATTGTGGGCTGCAACAGCTGCTGAAGCTTTGGTGCATAACTCTCGCATGAATAGCTAAATACCATGAACTTGTGACGGAGCTGCTGTTCCCAAAAAAAAATATGAAAAAAAAATATCGAGACTTTTGATTTCTGGCTAGAAGCGAAGAGGAACTAAACCGGTTGGCAAAGAAAGGGGTATCATTAGTTGCATGATTGGTATACTCGGTGTAGAGATTGACAAACTGCGGTGATTCACTGAATTGATATTTGATTGTTGGCGTTCCAAAGATGATTTCATTTCGAGTTCGGGGTTATTAATTTGAGAAGTTGTAGCTATGCACTTATGTGTGATTTGTGAGGCCCTGAGCAAATATTCCACGTACATGTTTACATTCATCTATGTGCTTATAGTTCTAAGTTGCTTGGGGACAAGCAACGGTTTAAGTTTGGGGAGAGATCGATGCCTCAGAACAAATGTGAATTGTTGCAAGTAGGCCGTCCACGAAGCATGCTGAGCAGAAATATTGTCCTGGGAAGCCAAGTGTCGCAACGCCTCGTGATCAGTGTACAAAATAAATTCTTTGTGAAAAAGATAATGTCTCCAATGATGCACCGCACGCACGACAGCATAGAACTCCACATCGTATGCGCTGTACCGCGACCGAGGGTCGGACAGTTTCTCACTAAAGAATGATACAGGCCGACCGTCCTGGCTAAGCACAGCTCCGATCCCCACCTTCGAGGCGTCACAGGAAAGCTCAAAAGGACGATCAAAATTCGGTAACACCAGCACGGGGGCCGAAGTAAGCTTGCTTTTGATGAGAAAGAAGGCCTCCTCAGCAGCCGATGTCCAAATAAAAGTCTTCCCCGTGAGACAATCCGTAATCGGGGCTGTCAAAGAACTGAAGTGGGATATAAACCTGCGATAAAAGGAGGCCAGGCCATGAAAACTGCGAGCCTCGGTAAAAGAAG
Source organism: Striga asiatica (assembly GCA_008636005.1). Taxonomy (NCBI): domain Eukaryota; kingdom Viridiplantae; phylum Streptophyta; class Magnoliopsida; order Lamiales; family Orobanchaceae; genus Striga; species Striga asiatica. Next base: position 2,139,566 of record BKCP01008292.1, on the reverse strand, counting down.
TAGGTGTCGGCCACTCGCGAATTGCCGTCACCTTGTTTTCATCCACCCGAATACCGTCGCCCGAGATCACGAAACCCAAGAATAGCACGGAAGGCACCATAAACAAACATTTGCGGGGGGCCGCAAAAAAAGATTCAGCACGAAGAATAGTCAATACTGAACGAATATGAGCTAAGTGATCCTCAACTGTCCGACTATAGATAAGAATATCATCGAAATAAACGACAACACACTTACCAATGAGCTCCCGTAGAGTCTGATTCATCACTCGCATGAAAGTACTGGGTGCATTAGACAACCCAAACGGCATGACCATCCATTCAAAGAGCCCCTCCCGTATTTTAAAAGCGGTCTTCCACTCATCGCCCGGACGGATTCGAATCTGGTGATATCCGCTGCGAAGATCCAACTTCGTGAAAATAGTCGCACCGTGAAGCTGGTCCAACAAGTCGTCAAGGCGAGGGATAAGGAATTGGTAACGGACTGTGATTTTATTGATAGCCTGACTATCAACACATATGCGCCATGAACTATCCTTATTGGGAATGAGAAGGGTAGGCACCGCACACGGGCTCAAGCTTCGCCGCACCACCCCGCGCTGGAGAAGTTCCTCCACCTGCCGCCGCAACTCCTCGTGTTCTGCCGGACTCATTCTATAATGGGGCCTGTTAGGTAGAGAGACACTTGGCATCAAATCGATATGGTGTTGGATGTCTCGCAAAGGCGGCAGACCCGCCGGAAGCTCTTCAGGAAATACATCAGAGAACTCAGCAAACAAAGGTCGAAGAGCAACAGGGGTGACATTGTCAAAAACAGAGTCGGCCCCGAACAATAATAACACAACCGGAGCCACACGCCTCTCCTCCTCAACGGCGACCCGAGATAGAAACAGAACCGGAGAAGACACGGACGATGGCGGTAAAGGACGAGGCGGTCCCGGATGTAAGACGACCTTAACACCACCGCCGTGTGTCGCGGCACGGTCGTACTGCCAAGGACGTCCTAAAAGCAGATGAGAAGCGTCCGTGGGCACAACATCGCACCAAATTTGATCACGGTACCTCGGTCCAATGGAGAAAGAAATCAACATGCGGCGGTCCACAGTGACCGCATTGCCCTTTTGAATCCACGCAAGAGTATACGGTTGTGGATGAGGTTCCGTCTCAAGCCCGAGCTTCTCAACTGCGTCCTTAGCAAAGACATTCTCGCAAGACCCAGAATCGATAATGAATCGGCACACCCTCTCACCAACGGTGCACGTTGATTCAAACAGATTGTGTCGCTCAACCGGACTACTTAAGTCCCGAGGTGCCAAACATGACCGCGGCAGAACAAGGGCCCGTCCAACGTCGCCGGTAAAGTGTTCCTCGATCACCTTTGGCTCCTCGTCAAAGACCGGGGGTCCGTTGTAAGCTTCATCCCCACCAATAGCCTCGGTCTCCTAAGTGAACAAATTACGGGAGGTAGAACCCTTCGGACACGTCGACTGCCGGTGGCCGACTTCACCGCACCCAAAGCAACGCAAGCCGCTGGTTGCACGTTGACCCGTCGAACCACCCGCTGAGGTGGCGTGGTTGCCCAGGCCCGAAGCCGCAGCCCGGTTCGTCTCCTGGCCCGCGTTCGAAGAACCCGCCGACAGCCCAGGCCCAAATGTCCGACCCGCAGCCGCAGGTGCTGAGCTAAATCCTCCTCGCGATCCCGGAAGAAAACTCGAAGACCGCCTCGCTTGTTGTTGTTCCACCATGACGGCCCGTTGATGAGCATCCGCCACCGAATCAGGAATAAACAAGTTCAACATATCCTGAATTGAAACCCTCAAACCACTAATATACCGAGACACCAATTGAGCCGTGGTCTCTCGAATATCAATGCGTGTGAGGAGTCGATAGAATTCCTCTGTGTACTCGTCAACTGTACGCGATCCTTGCCGTAAGGTCTGAAATTTCTGATAAATAAGGCTGGTGTAATTAAAGGGCAAAAATTCATGTTCGAGATGCTTACGGAATTTTGCCTATGAAGTAATCTTCGGTTTACCCATACGATGCCGTATTTCTTTCAATTGCATGAACTAGGCTGCAGCCTGTCCCCGAAAACGCGTCGCGATAATCCCGACCCGCCGATCATCGGGCACTTCCTTGAAGTCGAGAATCGACTCCACTGCAGCGAGCCAATCGAGAAACTCCGCGGCGTCGAGCCCACCCGAGAATTCCGGCACCTCAATTCGAAAGCTGGACTCCCAACGATTGTCGCCGCCCTCTGTCGCGCGACGTTGTCCGCGGGGTCTGTCCCAGCCATCGTCGTCCCGGTAATTCGACTGGTGCTCGCCATGGTCGTCGTCTCGTTGCTCCCGTCGAACGCCGAAAGGGTTGCCGTCCGACAGGGTCTCCTCGCCGTCGTCTAGGCCGTGCGGCGATCGTGGCGAACGCGTTCGGGGTGCCCCAAACGGCCCTCTGCCGCCACGTCCTCTGCGAAACCCGCTGCGACCACCCCGGCCTGGGGTGTCGCGGTTCATCTGCTCGCCGTTCATCATGGATCGGATAGCAAGTCGGATTTCGTCGATCCCCTCAAAAAGACCTTCAACACGACGGTCCACTCGCTCGATTTGGAACCCTAGATCGTCAGTTCGGCGATCCAAATCTTCGAGATGGGCATCCCGTCGTTCGTTGTCGTTTCGTTTTGGCGGCATCTTGAATCGTCCCGACAGCTGATACCAACTGATGCAGAAGCGAAGTAGAAGAAAGGGAAATAAAAGATGAAACTCGTAATCTGATAAAATTAATGATAATCTACCCCTCCACAAGCGTAGAGCACAATATATATAAAGACTCCAACTTTCCTAAACCTGCTCTAAGCTAAATTATTTATTTAATTACCAAAACAACTTAAATACTTAAAGAAACTAAATAAAGGATGAATATAAAATAGGACGTAATGCAACTAAATACGAAGCCTGTCGAATTTATCCAAGAATGCCATCGCGGCCTCGTCTCCATCAAAATGTCTATGAATAATCTCACAAACAATGCTACTAGATTCCAAAATTCATGATGTTGTCTCTTAGTACAGAGTTATATCTTATAAAAGTTACTAGATATTATTTTCGTGTAAAGAAATAGTGATTATGTGTTTCAAAGGCTTCTGTAGTTTACTCAAATTATCTTAGAATACAAGTTGCCAATGTTATCCCTGCGAAAGTATAAACTTTACAAATTAAAAAAAACTTTTGTAAGGAAAGAGACACCGACTACATTATCAAGTAGGATATTCCATAGAGAATGCAAGGCTGCAATGTCATTGATTTCTATATTAGTGTGATACACCTATTAGAAAAAATAAGAGGATGATTGGATATAAAAAATTTTAGTTTTGCTTGGATTTTTTTGTTTGGTTTGGTTAATTTTGAAAAAATTGGTATGGTTAGTTGTTAGTGGGTATATTAGAATAATATTTAAAATAAAATGATAAAAGTTGATTTGATATAAAGTAGGAGAGAGAAGATTTGAAGTGATAGTTAGTTAAAATTATGTGAGTGGATGGTGTGTAAGAATGATTGATTGATATTATTTAATTATATTGATAATATTTATGATAGTGAGATTGAATTAAAGTTGAGTTAAAAAAATGATTGAGTTAAAAATGTTTGAATTTTTTTGAGAAATTTAGCCAATAAAAGTTAACACCATCATATCTAAAAGGCTAATAATATTTCTCCGTTGAAGTAAGACTGATGTTTCAAAATGGTCTAAGTAAGGCTGATCTTTCAAAATGGTTTAAGACGTCTTTTAATTCCATTCTAAAGATTTTTTATATTGAGCATAGAATTGCATAACATATTGCATTATGAGAACAAAATGATTAAACATATAATTACATAGTGTATTATTCTAATCTAACATATGTGCAACTTCAGTTATCTACAAAGACAAACTCTGAGTTAAAGATTTATTTGTCTTGAAATTTGTACAAATATAAATGGCTGGAAATAAAACTCAAGACATATGAAACATGGATATTTTATAATAGATACGTATAATTATTGTTTACCAAAACACAACGGTGAAACTATAGTATTATTTTTCTGTTGTATATCTCTGAATAACGTTCAAAATTATTTATAGCATGAGGAGGCCATTACTTTGTTGCACTCATTTGTTTTTTACTTGATGAATGCCGAAGTTGAGGTTTATGGACAAATTTTTCATCAAATTTTCTTTTGAATATTAGCTATGATACTCAAAGTTACTTCACTTTCCAACACTATTTTAAACCTTTAATAAAGTGTTAATCCCATTAAATAGCCATAAAAATTTACAAAACACAAATTTTGGCCTTTTGTAAAAAAAACATCGTTTTTAGCCCTAACTCAGTTTTGGCTTATTTTTTCCCCCAATTCAATTTATTTCACAATCAAAATTCATCTTCAAACAATTCTTTCCCCCGCTCTCGCTCTGGCTCTGAAACCTCACGACCACCTTCAAAAAATTCATCCCGTTCGAACGCCGCCCTTCACGACCTCGACCGAACGCCGTCCGAACAACGGAATGACCTCGCCGGAATCTGAAATCAACGCCGCCCTTCACGACTCTCGACCGAACGATCTCGCCGGAATCTGAAATCAGGTAGCTTTGGTGACCTCCCTTTTGGTTCAAGTTAGGGTATTTTTTGTTTGGAATTAAGAGTCCCTTCATGTTCGAATTAGGGTTTTTTTTTAACTTGTTATTCAGCTTACCAAGTCATTGCTGTTTCAATTTGGAAAAGAGTTTGAGCCTACCAAGTCAAATTTATCCCTGTAANGTCTTTTCAATCCCTGTGTATGCTTTTGTGAGTATTTAAGTCCAAACAAGTTTGAGAATGTTAAGGACGATATGTTCATCATACTTGTGAAATTTTTGATGTCATGTTGTGTGTTGTTTATATACTCTCTTTTTTCCGAATATGATTTGGTTGGATTATGAAATCAAACAAGCAATTGTGCCTTTCTGGAGAAAAATTTTTTTTTGATGAATTGTTCAACCTGTCTAACATAGAGTCATGAAGAGCTTGTATTGTAGAGAGACTATCATGATTTATGATTCATATCTATTAGAAAATGCTTATTGGTACCCTTCGAAAAGAATCATCATTTATTTTCCTTTCTTTTTTCTCCTTGCTTTCAGTTCTTTGCTACATATAATGTTCTTGTACGGTGGTCTGCTGTATCCACTAGCAGCATTTGATAGTAAGAGTATATATTTTTCAGTTGATTGACCAATAAATTGTTGGCAGTATCTTCATGAGGATGACTACACAAGCAATGGCATTGTTGGTTGCACTCAGCCACGTCGTGTAGCTGCCATGAGAGTTGCCAAAAGAGTCAGTGAGGAGATGGAAACTGAACCTGGCGATAAAGTTGGATATGCATTACGTTTCGAGGATGTTATTGGGCCCAACACTGTCATTAAGGTACAACTTTTTTATTCAATCTATCTTTTAGCTTTACGTTGTTCAAATATGCCCTTCTTTACTGTTTTTGCTTGATGGTTGTTCGTTCATACTTACGAGTTATGGCCATTACCCATTAGTTACGAAAAACTGCATATATGGACATGTTCCACAAAAACTAATTTGTTTTAAGCTGTAATTCTCGTAGCTCTTGTAAAATCTTCTAGAATTTTGAACAATTTGTTAATTGCTTATTCTACTTTCTTTTGCAGTACATGACTGATGGTGTGCTTCTGAGGGAGACTCTCAAAGATGCTGACCTGGAAAAGTATCGGTACGTGTTTTATAATCCGTGCATCAACGTCTGGACATGAATTTATCCTTTCTTACACATCCAAACTCGATTCAATCCTCATTCTTATTCTTCAGCATTGTTGTAATGGACGAAGCACACGAACGATCCCTAAGCACAAATGTCCTATTTGGCATCCTTAAGAAGGTCGTCGCCAGGCGCCGTGACTTCAAGCTCATCGTGACATCAGCCACCCTTAATGCCCAAAAATTCTCTGATTTCTTCGGGAGGTAATAGTCCCTCCTTTCGGTTAGTTACAACGAAAAAAAAAAAAAGTAAAAAAGAAAACATGGCTTTACTAATGTCCTACTATTTCTCCCATTTGCAGTGTACCCATATTCCACATCCCGTGACGGACTTTCCTGGTCCAGATCCTCTACAGCAAAACACCCTGCGAAGACTAGGTAGAAGCTGCCATTAAACAATCCACATCACTAGCCCCCCTGGCGGCATACTCATCTTCATGACGGGCCAAGACGAGATCGAGGTCACGTGCTATGCCCTAGCCGAAGCTTTTAATCCTCCCCATCTTCACCGAATCTGCCTACCTCAAGATGGATGTTTCCGAGCCCTGTCCCTGAAATCCAGCGCACAAACCTCGGCAATGTTGTCTTACTCCTCAAGATCGAAAATCTGCTCGATTTCGACTTCATGGATCCTCCCCCGCAGGAGAATAAACTCAATTCCATGTACCAGCTCTGGGTTCTTGCTCGACCCACCGCTCGCCAAAATGCTTCTCATGGGCGAAAAACGAGGTTTTGACGATCGTGTCCATGCATCGGTTTTCTTCCGGCCTAAGGATCGGGCGGAAGAAAGGAGAAATTCTTTGTGCTGGAATCCGATAGTCAACGTGTACCAGCAGTGGAAAGGTGGAAAGGAAAGGTAAGGTAAGCAGTACAAATGGGTACACTACACTACACAAATGGGTACACTACACTACAGTGGAAAGGTAAGCTCCATGCTGCCTCTGGTTTATTATAGTGATTTATGTATGTAGTCGCATCTGTTATAGTGTTTTTCTTTGTTGGACTTGGTTTGTGTTTATCGACCAATATGAATAATAAAACACATTATATATCAAAGAGTGAAGATGGAAGTTGGAGAAACAGATGAACAATCAATGGTCACTACTAATAACAAGTATTGAATCTATATCAAAAATAGGTGATCTAGATCCTTAATCCTTTGCTTCTCCTAGGTAGTATATTCTTGTTCCAAACCTGTCACTAGAAAATAACTTTTTCTTCCATGGAAACGAGCCTTTGTGTAGCAAAACTAGATCAAAATGATGAACATTATGGGCATGGAGAAAAGTTGAGTAGGTGGTATTATAAAAGATTCTTAATTCTCTCTGGAATAATATTACTAAAACTTTCATATATGCTAACTTATCTAAAGATCTATGAAATAACATTTCGCAAAGCTCTGGAGAAAAGAATGAATCTATGAAATATAACTATGGAGAAAATTTTCTATCTTAACTCACGAGTATAGCACAATTATGGAGTAGATCAATAAGCTAAAGAAGCTTCGGATGAGTATGCATATATTGTGCCAATTGAAATCACGGATTACGATAAACGAAGGGTGGTTGTTTAGAAGCTCATCCAATTTCTGATGGCAATCAATGACTATGACTATGACTATGATATTAATTAGAAATATCAGATAATGATGCAAGATCCTTTGCCTGGAAATTTTATAAAATACAAATTTGTTATAAAGAACTCACATATGAACACAATGAGACTTTTATATTTTTTAAAAGTTTAATCTAGATAAATAAATATAAATAATTAAGATTATAAGTATCAAAATTTAATACATAAATATTACCGTGCTGTAATATTTTCTGGTGTTGCATCTGAACGGTCATTGTTGTCATCCTCTGAACATTAAATTAAAAAATAAATGTTACAAAAACTTGGGGTTTGTAACTAGGGTTTGCAATTTAACGTTATCTGGAGGCGGGGAACTTGGGGGAACCTTGGCGGCGATGTCGGAGAACGGCGTCAACAGGACGCGGCGTCGACGAAGGCATAATGGGATAAGTCGGGGGCTGCTGGGAAGGCGAGGTCGCGAGGCTGCGACAACGGAGGACGGCGTCGACGGTGCAGACGGGTACGGTCTCGACAGTGGCGGCCTGAAGGGACGGCGTCGATGGGGCGGCGTCGACGGCCCAGCGCGGGGGAGGCGAAAGAGCGACGACGGAGGACGGCGTCGACGGGGCGCCCCGGTAACGGGGACGTTCTCGACAGTTGCGGCCTCAATGGTGGCGGCGTCGACGGGGGAGTCGACAACGGTGGCGTCCTCGACGGTGGCGGCGTCGACGGGGGAGTCGACGCTGGTGGCGTCCTCGACGCTGGTGGCGTCGACGGGAGCGGCGAGGGTTGATGGCGTCCAGGGGCAAATTGCTACAGTGCCTTACATCGTATAAAATTTGGGGCGGGTTGTTACAGTGAGGGGAGGGGGAGGGACATAGTATTGATCTTATACCGCCTCTAGTATTTTCCTTTATTATTATATATATTAAATAATATCGTCCAAATTTACTAATTTATTAATTAGTAAATTTATCTGGCGAATTTTAGCTTTTCTGTTACTACTTACTAGTATGAGGTATGAGGACAGGCAAAAATTATATTACAATTGTATTATGACTTACAAGATGGTTACTTGTGCGAGAGGAGGAAATTATATTAAATGGTGAGGGCAGTTTTACCCATGGTTACTTGTGCGAGAGGAGGAAATTGTATGATGGTACAACATCCTGATTTGCTGGAAAGGTAAAACAAATAAAAGGTAAATTCCATCTTGTGAGCATGGGTAAATTCCATCCTCCTCTCACACAAGTAACCATCTTGTAAGTCATAATACAATTGTAATATAATTTTTGCCTGTCCTCATACTAGTAAGTAGAAACAGAAAAGCTAAAATTCGCCAGATAAATAGAATAATTAATAAATTAGTAAATTTGGATGATATTTATTTAATATATATAATAATAAAGGAAAATACTAGAGGCGGTATAAGGTCAATACTATGTCCCTCCCCCTCCCCTTACTGTAACAACCCGCCCCAAATTTTATACGATATACGACACTGTAGCAATCTGCCCCTTTGCCCCTGGACGCCATCAACCCTCAGCGCCGCCTCCCGTCGAGGCCTCCACCAGCGTCGACTCTCCCGTCGACGCTGCCACCATTGAGGTCACAACCGTCGAGGCCGCCACCGTCGAGAACGTCCCCGGGGCGCCGCCCCGTCGACGCCGTCGTCGCTCTTTCGCCTCCCACGCGCCGGCCCGTTGACGCCGTCCCCTTCGAGAGCGTCCCCGACCCCGTCCTCCGTCTTCGCAGCAACGCCTCCCACGTCTTATCCCCGTCCCGTTGATGCCGCCTCCTGTCGACGTCGTCCCTTCCAGGCCGCCATTGTTGAGGCCGTCCTCCGTTGTCGCAGCCTCGCCTTCCCAGCAGCCCCGGATAAGCCCCCCGACTTATCCCATTATGCCTTCGTCGACGCCGCGTCCTGTTGACGCCGTGCCGTCGACGCCGTTCTCCGACGTCGCCGCCAAGGTTCCCCCAAGTTCTCCGCCTCCAGGTAACGTTAAACTGCAAACCCTAGTTGCAAACCCCAAGTTTCTGTAACATTTATTTTTTATTTAATGTTCAGAGGATGACAACTATGACCGTTCAGACGCAAGACCAGAAAATATTACAGCACGGTAATATTTATGTATTAAATTTTGATACTTATAATCTTAATTATTTATATTTATTTATCTAGATTAAACTTTTAAAAAATATAAAAGTCTCATTGTGTTCATCTGTGAGTTCTTTATAACAATTTTGTATTTTATGAAATTTCGAGTGTCCTTAACAATTGGCAAGAGGATCTTGCATCATTATCTGATATTTCTAATTATCATCATAGTCATAGTCATTGATTGCCATCATAAATTGGACGAGCTTCTAAACAACCACCCTTCGTCTATCGCAATCAGTGATTTCAATTGGCACAATACATGCATACTCATCCGAAGCTTCTTTAGCTTATTGATCTACTCCATAATTGTGCTATACCTGTGAGATAAGATAGAAATTTTTCTCCGTAGTTATGTTTCATAGATTCATTCTTTTCTCCAAAGCTTTGGAAAATGTTATCTCATAAATCTTTAGATAAGTTTGCATAAATGAAAGATTTAGTAATATTCTTCCAGACAGAATTAAGAATCCTTGATAATACCATCCACTCAGCTTTTCTCAATGCCCATAATGTTCATCATTTTGATCTAGTTTTTCCACCCAAAGGCTCGTTTCCATGGAAGAAAAAGTTATTTTCTAGTGACAGGTTTGGAACAAGAATATACTAGCTAGGATGAGAAGCAAAGGATTAAGGATCTAGTTCACCTATTTTTGAATAGATTCAATACTTGTTATTAGTAGTGACCATTGATTTTCATCTGCTTTTCCAACTTTCATCTTCAATCTTTGATATATAATGTGTTTTATTATTCATATTGATCGAGAAACAATCATTATTTTTCCAATGTTTTTCTATTTATATTAAGATACTAACACAATTTTTTCGTAGGGTGTCTGAGGGTGGCGTATCTCAACCCAGAACCTCTCTTCTTCACAGTTAACGGTGGTAACCCAGAACCTCCTCTCTTCACCTCTCATACTAATAGCCTCATTGCGTTTGCGTATGTAAAGATGATGAGGAGGATACTATCAAAGTTTAGGAAGATGAGCGGAGGTAAACAAATAAAATACTATTATAGCATATTGCCAAAATTTGGGTACTATAACTATGTAAAAATGGGGCATTTATTTGGTTATATCACCTACTTTATCTTACTATTTCCATGTGCTAATAAAATAAATTTGATACGTGCAGATTTACTTCAATCTTTATCAAACATAGAAATCCCACCCATTGAAATTGGCAGTGTTGTCATTCTCTCCGAGAATGAGATTCCGAGAGACATTGGTAAGTATAATTTTTTCTTTTGATTGCAAATAAATAAACGGTTCCTTTGTCAACCAACTCTTGAAAATAATATGGGCTTGCTTGATTTTGTTGATGCCTTGACTAACTTGCTTCACCTTGTTGTATTATTTTTATATTGAGATGTGTGTTTGGAATCCCCGTGCATATGCACAAATGCAAATAAAATAAATTATATGTATGAATATTGTATTTATAATCATAAAATATATGATATACATATCACATTTTGTAAATTTGATCATTTATTAATGAATAATGTATTTACACTATATTTATCTATATCTCTCTCTCTTACATATAAGAAAAAGTATGAGGGATTGAGAGTTTGACATGTGTCACTTTTTTGATTTATCGAAACACCCCTGCATTGGTCCTCATTTTACGCTTGTGCCTTCATTTCTTTCCACCTCTTTCCCGATAGTGTGTGTCAGACGTCTCTACCCAAAATCTCACAAAATCTACCAAATCTTTTTTCATATCTTTGACAAGAAAATCAGATCTCTTTTGAATCTCTTTCTATCATCCTCTTGCATCAAATTTTTACGCAACTTTGCTCCGTTCTTCTGAGTTAAAGTCGAAAGAGGCAGAGGGCTTCGGGGTTGCGGACGCAACGAATGACAATGGAGAGGGTCTGGTGCGGCCTGGTAATGGAGTCCAATGAGCGCCCCTGCAACTGACGTATGCCGAAGTCTGCTAGCCCACGACCCATAGTTTAAAATGGCGACGCCTCGAGGCGAGGCGACCGAGGCGATGGTTATATCGCCTCGCCACTGCTTGAGGCGAGGGTGTTCGCGAGGCGCTCGCTTTGTGTCGCCTCGGCTCGCCTTTTTGCGTGGCGAGAGGCGACTTTGTGGCGCGCCTCGACATCTTTTAGAGAAGTTAAAGGGCNAAAAGAAAGCGTGTAACTGTAAAAGAAAACGAAGGCGACTTTGAGAGAGAATAAAGTTAAAATCTGTCTTTATTCCTTCATCACCTAGATCTAGGCTTTTACGGGAACGGGACAACGAACAGAAAAGAAAAAAATTCGTCACCTTCAATTCTTTCAAGCTCCATCTGATTTGACTTTTGTTTTGCTTCTTTTTTGTAGTATAAAGGCCAGCATCCTTATTACTTTTGTTTTGTTTGTTTATAATTAAATATTAAAGTAGTGTTGATCCACATCCACAATTTAACACTTTCTTTTTTCTGTTACTGAACAAATAAATAGTTGGATGTGTTTTGCTACTTTTTTTTTCAAATATTATAATAATTATTAAAGTGATGTTTTTTGTTTGTAATTTAATATTCATCCTCTTTTTGTTTTCAAATATTATAACAATTTTTAAAATGATGTTGGAGGACTTAGCCCGGGTCTGGGAACCCTTTGAAGATGACGAGCCGCTTCGGCAAACAAGTACTTCACACAGTGGAGTGAAGAGTGGTTTGAAAAGAGGATAGGTCTGTTACTACCCACACCTGATCCGTTGGGAGTTCTTCCATTTCTTCAGTTCGGTCTTACCGACGGATGTAGGACCCTTTTCGAGAGCTCGGACAATGGATGCCCACAGGGCGGATCAATTAGGCCACTTACATGAAGTAGAACGAGAACAATACGCACGGCTAAAGGACCGAACGGCATACTTAACCTTAATGTTCGAGAACACCCAACAGAAGTAATGGGGGTATTACGAAACCCACGCAATCCTCTGTCTCGGCAGATCGTAGTCTCAAGGAGTACCGAGTGTGCCCAAGGAGTTACGATACACCAAGGTAGAAGGCAAGCAACTCTCGTAAGAGGTCTTCCCGGTCGAGATGTCTGAGGTGTGCTCGTACGAAAGTCTCTGTGAGTAGTTCCCCCGGCTAGACCAGTGCCAATAGTTAGAGTTTATACTCCTTTTTCAGGCCTTCGCCTTAGTCCAAAGGGATGATCTGATTCGGGAAACAAGCATTCGCTCCGTAAGGCGCAGAGGAGCCGGGGAGGGGGACACGCGAAAGGAATAGTCCAGAATTCTAGTAAGTAAGAGTTTATGTCGTCATCCCCGAAAGCCAGGGCTAAAAGATCTGATCCTTTTAGCAAGGGAGTTCGGATTTCATGTACGGTCGAGAAAGATCGGAAAAGTATTCCATAGTAGAAAGTGAAAAGTTTGTTGGGTCAAAGACCTTTGGTCCCTCCACCGAGAGCAGACTTCTTGAGAGATCAGAACAAACTCCTTGACTGGAGGGAGGAGACTTTCATCTAGGAATCGACCAGTAATGCGACTTCTAGAAGACTGACTTCCTACCTCCCGGAGCTGGCACTAATAAGGAGAGCAGAAGGCAGCTACCGGCCATCAGGAGATCCACGAGCTCAGTTGCCCTCTCCTGTCAAGGTGGATGATCCTGTTGTTGATCAGTTAAAGAAAACCCCTGCTCGGGTTAGGGGAAGGGAACGAACTTTTCGAAGCGAAGTGAAGTCATAGAAGCGAATTGGATTTCTTTACCACTGGAGGCTCACTCTTCCTATTGGGGTTTCTATGGAGGCATGGAAGAGCTATAATTCTAACCTTGTGTCAGGACCTACGGGCCGAGGGACAGTCTCAGGTAGACAGTTTCTATGGGGCGTAGGCCTCCCAAAAGAAAAGGTAACGGAGGCAACTGCCTCTACTCCTCTGCAATACTATATGCGAACCGATCCCTTTCCTCAGGTCTTTCTATTCCTCAACCGGATACTCATTCCCTTGTTACTTATCTTATTAAAGCGTCAGAGGGTTGCTCGGGGAGTAACCCGAACGATAGACCAAAACCTATCTTTTCCTCGCTCGTAGCAGCTCTGACTCATTGATCCTCGTAACCCTCTCTGTGAAAAAGTAATTGGCTTAGACCCACTCGCACTGACTTCCTAGGATGCAGAGTCCTGTGCATTACCTCAAACAAGATCAAGGCCACCTTATTCTCAACTTCCTCATGCGCTTTTCTCCCATGGTGACAAGACGCTGGCTGGAGAGGACAATTTTTTATAGCGCTTTCTATTTCTTTTTGACAAATAGGTCAGCAGCCGTTGACGTTTTCCCAAAACTTTTCGCAAACCCCTCTGAGATTTTGTTTGTAATTTAAGATTTAGGTTCTATTCTCGAGATGGCCGAATCTAGTGATAATCTTCAAGCTCCGCCTAAATATCCTTCTAATGATCCACAATGGAAATATGTTTGGATGGTTAAGGATGATTGTAGAAATGATTTAAAGTGCAAATTTTGTGGGACTATTACAAAAGGGGGCATTAGTCGTGCCAAGTATCATATTGCCGGAGGTAGTACTAGTGTGAAGGTTTGTACTAAAGCTCCGCATTGGGTAGTGGAAGAAATAAAAAGCTACAAGTTGAATAAAGCGGCAATGGTGGCAAAAAAAAAAATAATTTTAAGATATCCGCACCAACTTATGGGATTCAACATGAAGATCATGGAGAGGCTCCTACACCTCCAAGTTCAATGTCAATGACAATGACTATGGACTCGCAAAAGAGGCCGAGGCAAACGGGCCGATGGATATGTATTTGACCGCGGACAAGGGAAAACAAACAACCATTAATGAGGCATGGAAAAAGGAGTTTAGAGTGAAAGTATGCATGGCCATTTTCGAGTGGATGTATGATGTAGCCATCCCTTTCGATGCTCTTACTTATCCAAGCTTCCAAAACATGTTAAATCATATTGGCCAATATGGTTTTGGTCTTCAAGGACCTAGTATGTATGAAGCGAGGGTGCCTTTCCTTAGTAAAGCGGTGTAGAATGTGGATAATGATTATATAAAACTATGTAAGGAAGAATGAGCAAAATACGGTTGCACCTTGATGTGTGATGGTTGGACGGATAAGAGGCAAAGAACTTTGATCAATTTCTTGTTGAATTCTCCTAGAGGTACGGTTTTTCTTGAGTCCGTTGATGCTTCCTCATATGTGAAGACGGGAAGGAAGATGTTTGAGCTTATTGATAAATTTGTGGAGCGTATTGGTGAATCAAATGTTATCCAAGTTGTTACGGATAATGCTAGTGCAATGGTGCTTGTCGGTGAGTTATTACCTATTAAATTACATGTTATTTAATTCATTTTGATTGTTTGGTTTCATGTCCCATCATTGTTAAATTGTTGAAATTTTCTCTTGTAGGAAAATTGCTACAAGACAAAAGGCCTCATTTGTTTTGGACTCCATGTGCGGCGCATTGTGTGGATTTGATTTTGGAGGATATAGGCAAGTTGCCTTATATCAAAGACACATTGAAGAAGGCAATGAGTGTGAATGCCTATATTTATGTCCGTCTGGGTGTGGTGAATATGTTGAGACATTTCACCGGAGAGAAGGAACTTGTTCGAGCCGGTGTCACAAGGTTTACTACGGCCTTTCTCACACTTGAAAGAATGCAAATATTGAAAGAGAAATTGAGAGACATGTTCCGGTCAAGACAATGGGAAGATAGTCAATGGAAGAAAGAAGCCGGTGGGGTGAAAATTACCAAAATCATTTTTTCAATTCGATTTTGGAATAATGTCTTGAGAATTCTAAAAATTTTCGGCCCTATAGTTCGTGTGTTAAGAATGGTGGACAGGGAAAAAAGGCCCGCAATGGGCTACATTTATGCTTATTCTTCCCAAGTAGAGTGAGAACTATATTGGTTTGCATGAAAAGAAAAGGAAACAGAAAAAGTGAAAACAAGGAAAAAGAGTAATGGTGCAGATTTGCAGGCACATTTATTAGGAAACTCAATTTCATTCAACAAATAAACACATTCTGCTGAAAATGTGATCATACACACACACACACACACACAGACCTTTTCTTCTACAGTTCTCCCTTTAACTATCCCTTTTGCTAAGAGAGGCTCACAGTACAAAGCCAACCACATGTACAGTTGGAAAAAACCATTTGTTATAGTGTTTTTCTTTGTTGGACTTGGTTTGTGTTTATTCTAGGGCACATGTGGTGCGACCGTCTCGTATTTGTTTGTGGTTTTCGGGCTAGTTGGCCTTCGGTTACAATCCTTTTTAGGGTGCAACATGAGGACGGAATAATTTTTGGCTCTATCGTTTAAAAATAAAAAAAATCTAGTATTTTTTATTGTAAAATGCTTTGGTTCAGCCAATCAAATAATACTTTTATTACGAGCCAAAGTTGAACCAAGTCGCTCAATAGTCGCTCAATTTTACACTCAAGAATTTGGAAGATTTGATTGGCTGAACCAAGTCGCTCAATAGTCGCTCAATTTTACCAGCCTATTACGAGCCACTATTGAGCGACTTGGTTCAGCCAATCAAATCTTCCAAATTCTTGACCACAGTCCCCATATCCGGTCGACAGGTCCAGTCCAGGTTCGCACACGACATTGCCAGACCAATGATACCAGATTTAGTGTGCTCATCTACCTCAAAACTATCGCTCACGATTAGATTATCTCCATCTTTAATCTGTTTAAACCAGCTCCAAATAGTCCCTTGTTTCTTACAGATCAGATTCAATAGTAGAATGCCGTATGAAAACACATCTGATTTCATTGACCATTTACGTTCTGCACAATTAAAAAAAAAATGTGACTTCAAGCAAAAATTCAAAATACAAATTCCAAAGGACCAAGACACTTTAAAATTTATAAAGCTTCATAGGATCTAAAATGGAATACAGGTGGGAACCAAAAATTATGTGGTATAGCTGAGAAATAGGGTATCCCACATGGTTATCTTATCATAGCAAATTTAGACACAAAAATTATAAAAACGAATAATTATAATCGCTTAAACGGGGAACATCAATTTTTCTCAATATTCCAGCATAAACTATAAATCATCCTTTCAATCTCCCCGTTTTATCCTTTAATATTGAATAGAAAACACGGAAGACACCACATACAAATGAAACTTGCATCAAATGCATGGCCTTCGTGACAAAATTATCAAAAGGTTAATCTCGAACGTCGCAAATGAATGCACATGTTCAAAGCTTTGTGCTACAATCGGAAGTTATCTAGCAGGACCGAGCAAGTAAAACTAAGGCATATGCAATCCACCAAACCATATAAAGTAGAAAAAACCAACAACAGAATACCGACTCACGCAAGTTTCACATGAGTACTGATATAGACACTAAAAATTCTTCACACTCATGGCTCAACAACTTTGGCACCTGAATCTCTCTCTGCATTAGATGTGGAGACTTTTACTTTGTCAATGTGAAATACAAATACAACGTAAAGGTTCATATTCAAATTGCAAATAATGCATACAGGGAGCTAGTAATCAACTGTTAATAAAACAAACAGATGTATGAGAACGACCCAGTAAGGGCACAACAATATGATAATATACCTGTATAATCGCAAATCTCCGGAGCAATATACCCAATATCGTCAAAAACGCATTGAACCTCAATCTTCTCATCCTTGTTTTTTACACGTTGATGAAGACCAAAATCAAAGAACTTGGCATTCGAGTCCTGCAACAAATTCAGTAACTCAACAAGAGTGATTGAAATTCCTTCTAAAAATGAATAAAGAGGCTAGGCACGTGGAAAAAGGCATATATGTAATATGAAAATGGCTAACGAAATTTGAGTGCGAACCTGATCGAAGATTATGTCCTTGGCATCAATATACCCATAAATGATCAGATTTTCATGAGATAATTTCAAGAGACGGCCAAAATCCATTGCCACTTTCATACGAGCATCCCATCCAAAATCGTCTGCAAGGAAGATTATTAATAACAGGTGCAAGTTTAAGCCAATGAAGACTAATATGTATAATATTTCAACACATAAATAGAATGACAATTGTTAGGAGCCCTACCGGAAGCGAGGAGTTCATGGACACTTGTTTTTGGATCAAGATCAAACACAAATGCCATCTTTCTTTCACAGCTATATCCAATGAGTTTGACAAAGTTGGGATGGGATTTAATCAAGGGGTCTCTGAGAAGCACAATTTCAGCCTATGCATGACAACAACATTAACACATATTACTCTTGATTGTAAAGTAAATTCTGATGCAAAAATCAAGTGAATTAGTACTACTCTGCAAGGACAATTAAGAAAATGAAAAACAAATAACTGAGCAATATATTATTATTACATGGAGTCTAGGCGGGGTTAGATATGATAATGATCTATAAGGAGAGGAAACATCCAAAGTTTTGACAGCCAATTTCCTGTTATTGTAATCCATGGCCTTAAACAATCGGCCATGACGAGTCCGACAGAATAAGTTGTCCTCACTGTATCCATTAGTGAAGACGCGGAGCTCTGCATCACTATAATGTTTCACATCCCCGAGATCTATCCCTCTCAATTCCCTACAATTTGAATGAAAAACAATCAAACATTATGCAAATAAGAAGAAACCATTGAAAAATAAGAAATATGAATGAATTATTAGTGGTAGCATATAACATATAACTTACCTGCTATTATATGTCATCCACTCCTGCAAAAGATTGCAGCAGTTGGTGTCCTTTTCGATATCCAACATAGAGGGTAATATGCTCAGATCTTTGATCTGCTCCAGGAAGCTCGCGATTTTCGCTTCCTCTTCCTCTTTGTCAGCTGCTGATCCACGCTCCTCTTCCTTACCTTCTTTTGCGTGCAACATCTCACTCCTTGCAGACGCCATACCTTGGGGAAGAGCAAATTTTGGCGAGGAAGAAAACGGTTTTCTGCAAATCTATATATATATAAATGTTATATTATTTTTTTAAATAGTAACTATTTTTCTCTATAAAAAATCTATTTATTATTTCAAGAAATTAATTTAACAATGGTATATTTCTAATAATCACTTATGAAAATTGCGGCCCATTATTTAAGGAAATGATATGTCATTAAAAAAATATCATTTTTAAGATACTTTAATTACTCAAATCATGTGAATTTGGCTGATTTACTTAAATATGGAAATTTTGAATGCAATATCAATGATGTGATTTTGGTAAAAATCTTCCAACAAAATTATATAATTAATTATTTAATAAGCATTTTATATTTTTCGTGTAATTCTTTTATGTAATGCATTTTTAATATACTCTAATAAAGTAAATTGTGTAAATCCAAATGCTTTATTCAATCTGCAAATAATTATTAGAATTATAAAAATATCAACTAAAATAATTAATTATGCAATGTGCAAAAAATTTTCTAAAGAAATTGTTAATGACAGTTTTTATTTAAATATTATTTAATAATTGTTATTTATTTTTTGTGTATTTAATTACTCAAATTTTGAATAATTAGACTATACAAATTTACATGTTTAAGATACCTTAATTACACAGTCGAGTAAATTTGGTTGATTTATTCAATCTTTTATAAAATTATTCCAAAATAATTGTATTAATGGCAGCTTCTATTTAATTATTTTTTAATAACGGTTTTTTGGGTCTTTTTTATTTTTATCTATAAGAAACGTGGGTCTCGATTTTGTTTTGTACGTTGGACAATTAATTTTGTGGTAAAAGTGAATATTATATTTTGTATTGTATCGATAAAGTACGAAATCAAATTATTTGGTATAATAGATCCAATATACCCGCTTATGGTAAAAAATAATATTTTAATATTTTTTATCACTTAGCATTTCACTCTATATGAATGAGAGAAAAATCTGGAGAATACTATAGTTTGTAAATGTGGGTGGAACATATCAAATTATTTCGTGTATATATATATATACATATGTATATTATTTACTTGAATCACATTGTAGTCAAATCAAATTTTTGAATAAAAATTTTAAAATAACACCTATTTCGAAATGAATACAATGTAATTTATAATTAGTTAGTTGCACCGTACTGGTCGTGTACCAATTTTAAATAGACATATATAATGTAATTTTGCACAGTTATATTTCATATAACATTTTCAACAAATTAATAAAGGTAAGTTGTATTACATGTTGATTCTATATTTTTAATTTGTAAATATTATTTAATGAGCATTTTTAATTTATAAATATTAAAGAATATTTCTTATCCGTGCATCGCACGTGATTCTACTGTCGAAGAAAGAAATAAAAATAAAGTGCAATGATGGAATTATTCTTTTTTATTATGATGGATATATATATATATATATATTTATATATATATATAATTTCAGAATGCGCTGAGTCCACGTGCCAAACTCTCATGCTTCGGAATCCTATTTGGCAAAAAATCATGCTTTGGAGTTAGGCTTGGTATAAATTAATATTTATATTGATTGTATTTTAATATTGTTTCCTATTATAACCATTGAATTAATAATATATTTTAAAAGTTGATAACTTTTGTATTTTTTATCGGTTATACATATATAATATATCAAATTAATCATCTTTTGATGAGCTTCGACTTGACATCCATATTGTATATATAAAATAAATAAATTATATTTATCTTTATAATAATAATAAAATTATTATTAAAATTAATTATAAATTGAAATTAATATCAATTAATATATTTATGTTTAATGTAGTTATATTTTATAAGGTAGAAAATTTATTATAATATAACACATATAAGTCGCACAAGTAACATGTATCATAATAGATCATTTTTATTAAACTATATAATAATATATACTCTCTCCTATTTTTATTATTTGTCACTTTGGCTTAATAGATCATTGAAAAGATAAATGTCGTTTTAGATATTTTGTTCATATTTTTCCATCTAATTAAGTGAAAAGTTAATCTATTTTGTTTAATATTAAATAAACATATTCTACACTTATGCATATATATATCACCATATTATTTCTAATTATTTAAGATATATATTTTTGAACTTATGTAATAGTAAATAATATCGATATTTTTATATGATAGAAGTAAAAAAATTCAACACGGGTTGACATTTTCATTTGATTAAGTAAAAAAGATAATCTATTTTGCTTAATATTAATTAAACATATTCTACACTTATGCATATACATATCACCATATTATTTCTATTTATTTAAGATATATATTTTTGTACTTATGTAATAGTAAATAATATCGATATTTTTATACGATATAAGTAAAAAAATTTCAATACGGGTTGACATTTTCATTTAATGTACGAGTGTTTAATTATTATGATTAAAAAAATATAATTTGATAATTTAATTAAAAACCAAAGTAATGTTTTATATAAAATTAAATTATTTTAATTTATTACAAAAATAAAAAATCTAATATTTTTTACAAAAGATTTCTAATTCAACACCCGTATAATACACGAGTATTGTACTAGTATATATATAATTCATAAAAATGTATGGTATACATGTATCTTTCTAACACAATCTAATCACTTAACGATAAATCGAATCCTTTTTTATATATGATATTCTTTTTATTGATTTCTTGATGTAACTATGTTTTTGTTTCCTTTTCAATCTCCTATCGGATTATCGATTTTAGAAATTATAATTTTTTTCATAATTTTTTTGTTTGGATCTAGACCTGTAAATTATTGCAAACAAATGGTAGTTTTTTAATGTATTTTTTTTCCACCAAAAAATGCCTTTTTACATACACATCTATGTTTTGCAAGGTGTTTTTTTTTTCTCAGCAATTTTTTTACAAAATGGTTGGTGATTTGATCAGTTTTAAAATTTCAGTTTTCTCTCAATCACGTATTTTTATAATTCTTCTATGCATTTGTCTAAATGATTGGTGAAGTTGTTTTTTTTTATAATGTACTGTTCAACAGTGGGTAGTTATTTAATTTTGCACTCTTTTAAATACCATAAACTCCAATAAAACACCAAAAAATTCAAACGCCATAAACACATCATAATCTAATATGTATAAAATATTTTGTTTATTTTATTTTATATATGCAATATAGATGTCAAATCGAACAATAATTAATTCAATATATTATATGTGAAAAATTGATAACAAACAAAAAATTTATTGACTTTTGAATATTATTGGCTTTTTGTCACAAGCAAACATTTACAAAAAATGATATGCATGGACATTGCATCATGTTAAATAAAAAATGGTGTTCTTTAAATTTTTTTTTTAAAGATATATATATATATTTTTTTTGTTTAAAATTCCACCAGTTTTCGCCTATACCTAAAGGCTCTTAGGTTGCAATTATCATGCTCGTTATCTATATACAAATAAAAGGCTAATGTTATTGTCTATGTGTAAAATAGCCGATAATATAGAGAAATTTACCTAACTTATGTCAAAATGCGTTTTAGTTACGAGAGTTGACCAAATTATTTGCATCTATCATTATATAAAAAGAATAACTTTTTTACAAATTTAGAAATATTTTCCCGCCAAAATCATTAAATATATCCTATATATAGTAATTGTTGGACAAATCTGAATAGGCAAATAAATTGGCTCATTAATTGTGTAAATATTTGTTTCTCTTTTTCCTATTCTTTAGTTTATCAAAACCGTTGTTTGACAATAAATATTTGTTTTTCTTTTTTCTATTTTTAGTATAAATCTACATGAGCTTATCTCTTTTGTTGTTACAAAATCCCATTGCATACGTCTCACGTGTTTAAAAAATCTCATCCCTTATCTATACAGATTTGAAAAAATAAAATAAAATAGAAACCAATTCATAATTACTATTAGAAATCCATTATCTTTAAAAAGAAAAAAATACAATAAAATAGAAACAAATTCATAATTACTACTAGAAATCCATTAACTACTTTAAGAAGCTAATTTTCATCGGTCTAATTACTAATATTTTTACAAATATTATAAGCTAATCATACAAAAAAGTATAATAATAATTTTGAAATAGTGTGTAATCAAATTTTTTTTATATTCTCTTATATATAATAATTTTACATTGTTTGACCCGGAATCTTTAATTTATAATTATTAAGTATTGTTTATCCTCCTCTTTAATTTATAATTATTATTTTTTCTTCCTCTTTTTAAATAGGATCAATAGTAGTTTCCACTTCCGCCATTGAGTGACTCAAACTCGAGGTCTATTTATAATATTATTAATTTAATATTGTTCCCGTGCATCGCACGAGGTACACACTAGTATAAACGAAAAGGGCACACACAGTTTCATACTCACAGTTTTTAATGAGGGTAAGTCGAGATAATTACAGGGAATGACAGAATTTGTGAGATTTTATCTGTAGACCAAACGTCTTAGTTTAGTTATTTTATTCGTTGACAGTTCCAAAAAAATACAATCACATTTAAAGCATTCACAATACTTTGGATTCAATCACAAAAGATTGTATGTTACCTAAGAACACCCACAATGCATTGGGTCTCTTAATAAAATATCATATGCCATTAAAAGTAGACATAGTCTAGTTTATGTGGCAATAAAAAAAAAGAGACTAAGTCCACACTTGAATCTATTTTGGACCCAAGTACAAACCTAAACACTCATTATTTATTTCTAATTTAAGTTTTTTTTTTAATAAAGGAAACATGTTAGAGCATTTTTATTGGTTGACATGTACCTAGTATTTTATTTTTTGCATTGAATAGCTTTTGAGTTTTCTTACTTGGGTTTATCCATGTCATTTAGGACTTAAGTTCATTTATATCTCACATATGTAAAATTAGACCCAATTCATTGTGGGTGCTCTAAGAAATAGACTTAGTCTAAAAAAATGTATTCTCCAATGCAAACAAAAGTAAACTGAGTCCTGCTGATTCGACAGCTAGAAAAAGAGACTCAGTCTACCCTTAAGTCTATTTTAGACCAAAGTAGAGACCTAGTCTCTTTGCATTGGAATTGATTTTATCAATTTTACATAGTTTTACCCATGTCATTCAAAACTTGAGTTTATTTATATGCCATATAGGCAAGACTAGACCCAATGCATTAGATGCTCTTATAAGTTTCATTAGTTTTCCCTTCAGAACAAAGTACACCTTCAGAAATCACAATTAAACTTCCTATTCGATTTGTAATTGCACTCGCAGAAATATGGAGTTCCATGGACGACCACGACCGAGAGGTCAAGGGTCTAGGAACAACACCAACGATTGACTAGAGTCCGACTCATGAAGGGGCGACGTGAGTATGACGATTAGCGGTGGGAGTGGCGCAATGATTGGAATTAGAAGATCCGTCAAGCGGCGTGAATACGTCTGTGACGCCGTAGATATATGAACATTGATGCAGACGCAATTCAGCAGTAACGATCAACAACTGAGGTGGCTTCAACCCAGTCTGATCAAACTGCATGCTGAAAAAACTTGAAGGGTGGTCGTGGGCGTTGCCATCGCCACACACTTGTTCTGTTTTATTGATGGTTTGATTATGATGTAATAATCTTTTTTGATGGTTTTATTGTTTCTTTATATTCACTATATACAAAGTTTGAGTCTTAGTCGTTGAGATAAATGTTTTCACATACTTTGATTTATTTAAGTTGTGGAATATTTCAATATCTATTTAACGTTTACTAATAGTTTATGTTTGACATATTAACAAAAAAATTAGCGATGGCACGAGATTTGATAACATAAACGTTTTGTAATCTATAAATAAACTAAACATAAACAGAACATTTTAGATAGTTGATGTTAAGTAGTGAATAGAACAAAATGGTATTCCATCTAGGTGTAGTGATCTGAACACATGAATTTCATATGGACATGAAAGTACATTCATTTGGAAGCGATTGCAAGTGTAAGTCTTTGTATCTAAATTTGCAACATATACATTCCATTTGGATAATACCTTGTAAACCTTGTCACACCTTTTAAACATGTTCACATCACGTCATATTTGTTTATATAATGTTCATTAATAGTTCATGTTTGGTATATTTGTATGAACATGAATCTTACAAATAATTATTTTATCAGTAAGCCATACAATCGAGAAATAAACAATGTGAAGTAAATACAAAAATCCAACAAAAATAGAAAAATATACTAAAAAGATAAACTTAAGTTAAACCCAGATCAGATTAATTTGTATTACTGTGGTGGATGAGTACTTAAATTTCGATATTGGAGAAAAATATTACTGAAGATAAATTAAAGTTAAACCCGGATCATCAGAGTTGTATTACTGTGGTGGATGAGATGACAGAAACAGAAAAATATATACTGAAAATAAACTTAAGTTAAACTCGGATCAGATTATTGAGGAGAATTTGATTATAATGTAATGTTAAATATTAATTATAATTAGATAAAAATTTATGTATAAATTTTAGAAATAACTGCAATTATATGAAATGTTAAACATTAGTTTTAATTGGAGAGAAAACCAAATTTAGTAGAGAGGGAGTGTAATGTAGCGTTGCGTTAAACGAAAGGAAACAAGAGATAAACAAATCTCAAAGTCTGACGATATTTTTTATTTCATTCAAAGCCGCCGTCTGAGGCCTAGAAAACAAATATAAATAGAGTTCTAAACAATCAAAAGACCTATCTTAAACAAATATAAATAGAGTTCTAAACAATCAAAAGACCTATCTTGCTAGATAAGTAAATACCTA
Source organism: Striga asiatica (assembly GCA_008636005.1). Taxonomy (NCBI): domain Eukaryota; kingdom Viridiplantae; phylum Streptophyta; class Magnoliopsida; order Lamiales; family Orobanchaceae; genus Striga; species Striga asiatica. Next base: position 2,114,348 of record BKCP01008292.1, on the reverse strand, counting down.
ATAAAATAATTATTTTCCTACCAACTTAATAATATAAATAAAGTAAATAATAATAACTATAGAAATAAATAATCAAGCTATTAAATAATTAAATTAAAACCGGGATTCGATCGTATTTGTCCAGAAAGGCAAGCACGATCTCATCTCTATCATCCTCCCCGGGTTGAGAATGATTCGCCCTCGAATCCGATTCGATCTCATCTCTGTCCGATGTGGCACCTAGATACGGCCTCAAATGCGCGACATCGAACACGTCAGACGTGCGAATGTACGATGGTAGACAAAGACGGTACGCATGAGGATTGATATTCTCTTTGATCATGACCGGGCCCATTTTACGAACCGACAACTTGGTATACGCGCTAGCCGAAAAGTTGTCCGCAAGCAAGACCGTCCACACATAATCACCGACCTCAAACTCATTACCAATGACTCGTGTACCTAAAATAGGCTGTACTGGATCCAATGAAACTGGTATACGTGCGTCATCATTATCCATGTCGTGTCAGATATTTTGAAAACCAACAAAACCACCCACAATATTCTTCCTCCCACCACCAGGACCATCAAAATACAATTTTGTCGACATGTTGGCAACAAATAAATACCCAGCAAAAACATTCATAACGGGTTCACAACTAAAGCATTTGGAGCCAACACCAAAAGCATTGGAATTTCCACAACCAACCTGCTCTTTATTTTTTTCACCTCCAATATGCCCAACCACCCATAATTTGTACACCGCAGACTCACTATAGTCATCAAACCCACACAAATCACAACTACTCAGTTCGAGAACTGCAAGCAATTGCCCAGTAGATGTTGTAGCAGGATTTGTAGCAGCGCCACCATTCACATGAGTTGCAACACCATACTGTGATTCCATAATGTAGGCATTCTCCACATGCAAAGAAACCTCGAGATCCTTTGGAAAACAAACATGCCGGTCGAGAGCACCCCCGTGGGCCATGTCCTCGGATGACTCGGTACATGTCAGCGGTGCATGAAAAGAGTCCTCCGAAGAAACTCGAGGGGAGAGATACGAACCGTGAAGAACCAAAGCACGACCGACATCACCGTATACATGTTCTTCAGCAGGTTCGGGCTCCTTGTCGAAAATTGGAGGGGAGTCGTATAAAGGATGCTCGCCCTGCTCACCAGAGTCCTCTGCAAATAAAGCCCAAACGCCACCGGGTCGAGGACACGCCGACTGCCTGTGGCCCATCTCGCCACACGAAAAACATCGAAGCCAGCCCGACGTCCGTACGTTCGCTGTGAACCAGTCGCAACACCAGAAGGGCCTAAGCCCGCTGCCGCTGTCCGCCCTGGACCGGAAGTACCAGTATCCCTGCTAGCACCAGGCCCAACCGCCGTGAACTTTCCTATCGGCTGCGTCCAGCCCACCCGAGAACTCTGGTATATCCGAGCAGAACGAGTTCTCCCAACGCCTCTTGTCGCGCGCCTCCTCGTCTGCTCGTGGATTACCTCGGTCGAGCGAGTTGCACTCCTCCTCCGTAGCATCTGAATCGCCACCCTCTTCCTCGCAGGCGAACGTCGTCTGCCACCAAATCGCGCGTGACCGCGACCCCCCCGGCCACCACGATACCCACCGCGACTGTTGTCCCGATGATCGGGCCCGCCGCGGTTCGTTTGTTCTCGTCGCATCAGCGTTTGGAGAGCCTCGCGAATATCCTCCATGCCTATCGTTAGGTTTGCCATATCACGACCCATCGACTGAAATTGTCGCCCGAAACCCTCGCCTTGTCGCGTGAGGGCTTCAATTGTCGCATCCCATCTGTCGTCAGCCGTGTCGTTCCTTTTGGGCGGCATCGTGGATAGTAGCTAATCTCTGGATACAAAATGATGTAGCGCAGCGTTAAACGAAAGGGAACAGAGATAAATAAATCTCAAAAGCTGACTATATTTTTTATTTCATTCAAAGCTGCCGTCTGAGGCCTAGAAAACAGATATAAATAGAGTTCTAAACAATCAAAAGACCTATCTTGCTAGATAAGTAAATACCTAATAAAATAATTATTTTCCTACCAACTTAATAATATAAATAAAGTAAATAATAATAACTATAGAAATAAATAATCAAGCTACTAAATAATTAAACTAAAACCGGGATTCGATCGTATTTGTCCAGAAAGGCAAGCGCGATCTCATCTCCATCATCCTCCCGCGGTTAAGAAGGATTTGCCCTCGAATCCGATTCGATCTCATCTCCATGAGAGAGAGAGAGAGAGAGAGAGAGAGTTGACAAGATTGAAGAATAAAAACAAAAAAAGTAAGAGAAAGAAACGGATGAGATATGAGAGATAATGTAAAGAATGAGAAAATTAAGGAGAAGATAAATGAAAATTGAGAAAATTAAGGAAACAAATTAAGTAGATAAAATTAAATCGTATATATGTTGTTAAGTTGATGGAATCGGAAAATATGCAAATTTGTTCTAATATAAAAGTGAGCGTGTTGAAATACGGGTGTTTGTAGTATTTTTGGGTAAGTGGTAACCGAGCTACCCGGACTCGGGTCGTTCTCAAAGGACGGCTTTTCAGACACGGATTCAAGCAACGATACAGAAGAAAAATAAAAGGTCCTAAACTTTCTACTCGCATTTTGGTGATTGAATTAAGCTAAAAATCACAATTTAAGAACGAGTGAAAGCACATACGAATTCAAAAGCAAACAAGTCCTCAAATTGCACGAAAAAAGAAAATAGAGAGAAAAATAAGAAGGTACCCCTAGACCCGAGATGGAAAGAAGGCACTCTTAGGTTTGGGAACATGTAATCAAGAAATCGTCACTCGCGATCAATCAATCGATCTCTCAATCAATTCTCGCTCATGCAATTAAGCTAACGCAATCAATAACAAAATAATATAAACCCTAGCCTGTTGGTTCAGAGATTTTAATTGTTGTTTTTCTTCTTACTGGTATCAAAAATAAGAGAAGAAAAATGACACAGGAGGAAGTTGGATGCAAAAAAAACGGATGCATCATTTTCTGGTTTTTTTCATTCATATAAACAAAGTAAAATAACTGAACACTAAAAAATAACTTCTACTCAAATAACTTCTACTAGCTTGTATTCAAAAATAAAATAACTACTATGCTAAAGCAAATACTGGACACATATTTCAAACAACAAGATTAACTTATCAATCTCTTCCTTAAGCTTGTTGTTCTCTACCAATGGCCTTCACACCAATCCTTTCTCTCATTTCCTGGAATTTTATTTTTGCCAACGACTTAGTTAGAATATCAGCACTCTGATCTTTTGTGCAAACGTGTTGAATTTCGATCATCCCTGATTCAACGCAATCCCTGATGTAGTGAAAACGGGTATCGATATGCTTACTCCTCTCATGATAAACTGGGTTTCTGCTCAATGCAATTGCGGACTGATTATCGATCTTCAGCACCACTTTCTTAACCTCGACCTTCAATAAATCTGCTAGCAATCGCCCCAGCCATACTCCTTGACACGCTGCTGCACATGCAGCGATATACTCAGCTTCACAAGAAGAAAGTGCAACAACTTTCTGTTTCTGTGAACACCAACTAATCGGATTAGACCCAAGAAAAAATACTAATCCCGAAGTACTTTTCCTGTCATTGGTATCACCAGCTAGATCACTGTCAGAATATCCGACCAGCTCCAAAACTCCTTCCTTCTTCTCATAAACACAACCGAGATTTAACGTACCTTTCACATAGCGTAATATGTGCTTTACTGCTGCCATGTGCTCTGTTGTGGGCTTCTCCATGTGTCTGCTCACCATGCCAACTGAAAACGCCAAATCCGGTCGCGTGTGCAATAGGTATCTCAAGCTACCAACTACACTTCGATACAAGGTTTTATCAACTGGAGGATTAGTACTCTCTTTGTTCAGCTTCAAACGTGGCTCCATCGGAATATGTGTTGAATTGCAATCTTTCATCCCACATTTATCTAATACTTTTCTCGCATAAGCTGACTGATTTAGAGTAATTTTATGAGGAGTCTGACAAACTTCAATTCCCAGATAATAACTAAGTAACCCAAGGTCACTCATGCTGAACAACCTTTTCATCTGAGATTTAAATTTATCGATATCTTGAATGCTCTCTCCCGTAATAATTAAATCATCCACATATACACCAACAATTAAGTTCCTTTTCTTCTGACTTCTGGTGTACACGGCATGCTCTAAAGAACACTTCTCAAAACATAGCACCTTCAGTGACTTATCCAGTTTTGAATTCCACGCTCTAGGTGCTTGTCTCAAACCGTACAACGCTTTGTATAATTTCAGCACCTTATGCTCTTCTCCTTTTATCTCGAAACCTGGTGGCTGGATAACATATACATCCTCTTCCAATTCGCCGTTAAGGAAAGCGGATTTCACATCCATATGATGCACTTCCCAACCTTCATGTGCTGCAATTGAGAGCAGCAACCGTATTGTTTCCAACCGAGCAACTGGGGCAAACACTTCGTCAAAGTCTATACCTTGCCTTTGAACATACCCCTTAGCTACCAATCTCGCTTTATACTTCACAATTTTCCCTTCAGCATTTTTCTTCAATTTGAAGACCCATTTCAGTCCTATTGCTTTCTGGTTGTCTGGCAATGTAACAAGTTTCCAAGTTTCATTTTTCTGGATAGAAGATATTTCTTCCTCCATTGCTATTCTCCAACTCGGATCTGTTTTGGCTTCTTCATAGCTCGACGGCTCTTCCTCTCCTAGCAAACACAGCCCTGAATATTCTAAATCAATTGGAAAAGTTCTATCATACAAACTTTTAAGATCTCGCTTTCCACGTGGACCGACTGATGAACTTTCCTCGATCATTTCAGGTTGTACTGATTCGTTAAATTCACCCCCATTAACTTCTGGGGTATGTGGTGAGTTTGAACCAGAATTACCTATATCAATACCAGACTCACTGATACTCTGTTGATTTTCCCTATTTTCTGTATCAAACATACCTTCAACCGTAAAATATTGTGTCGAAGGTGTGTTCCCTACTCCTCGTGTTTCTGTAACTGGAACTTTGTTCCACTCCCACTTCTTCTCTTCCTCAAACACTACATCTCGTGACACCACAACTCGTCTTGTCACTGGATCAAACATCCGATAGCCTTTAGTATTCATGTCATATCCAATGAACACCATTTGTTTACTTCGGTCTGCAAGTTTTGAAAGATGAGGTGTAGTATCTCTTACGTGTCCCACACATCCAAATATGCGAAAGTGTTCAACAGAGGGTTTGCGATTAAAATATGCTTCATAAGGAGTTTTTCCAGTGACACTTTTTGTTGGTGCTCTATTTAGGAGATACACGGCAGTTGACACCGCCTCTCCCCAAAATTCACCTGGAACTTCCATGCTTTTCAACAAGCTCCGTGCCATGCCGACCACCGTCTGATTTCTTCGTTCAACAACTCCATTTTGCTGAGGAGAGTATGGCGCCGTTAAATAACGCTTAATTCCCATCATCTCACAATATTGCTTGAACTCATTTGAGGTGAATTCTCCGCCTCGATCCGTGCGCAAAGCTTTCAGCCTACTGTTTTTCTCCATTTCAGCTGCAGCTTTGATCTTCTTAAACGCTTCGAACGCTTCATCTTTGCTTCGAATCAGCACCTGCCACATGAATCTAGTACAATCATCAACCAACAGTAGAAAATAACGCTTGCCTCCATTTGTAGCAGGAGTTATTGGCCCACACAAATCTCCATGCCATAACTCAAAAGGTGATTTCGCTCGGAATTTCGTCACTGCTGGAAATGGATTTCGATGTTGCTTTCCGATTAAACAACCATCGCAAATACGGTCCTCGTGCTCAATTATGGGCAGGCCATGCACCATCTGTTTTTGACTTAGAAGCTTCAAGGAATTAAAGTTCACATGACCATATCTTGCATGCCAGCACCACGCCTTATCTTTGCTTCTAGTCAGGAGGCACTCTGGATGTGTAGGATTGATATGTAGCACATACAAACGGTTCTTCGACCTGCTTACTTTAATTAACAATTTTTGAGTTCTGTCCAAAATTGACATCACCCCTCCTTCAACCATAATCTTGCACCCGTTCTCATCTAACTGACCAAGGCTTATTATGTTACTTCTCAACATCGGGATGTAGTATACATCTGTCAATATTCGGTGTGCACCAGTGAAACACTCGAATAAAACAGACCCTCTTCCTTGTATATCCACTGTTGACCCATCTCCAAACTTGACCGACCCTTTAATGTTTGTATCAATTTCAGCAAACTTCTCGATACTACCAGTCATGTGATTACTTGCGCCAGTATCTAGATACCATGACTTGTCTTGGTTGCCATTCAACTTTGGCACCACCTTGTCTTCGTGCAGTAGCAACTTTTTACTCTGTATTTCATGGCTAAGGATACAAACTTCTGTCATCAAAAGTGCCGGCTCATCATCTGCTTGTGTCGTAATAAGATTGGCTTGCTGCCTTCGGTTTGGTTTTGGGCAATCTTTTGCAAAGTGACCAAATTCATTGCAATTGTAACATTTCACCTTAGATATGTCAAAATTTCGTGATCTCCGCTCATCAAAAGTGTGACCACCATTTCCTCGACCTCTACCTTGACCACGTCCACGTCCACGTCCTCGACCTCTTCCGTGATAGCCTCCTCTTTTAGTGCTGTTGAAATTTCCATCTTTCTTCCCTTTTGCACACTTAGCCTCCCACTCAGCCTGAGTGAGAAGTAGTTGATTCTCACTGCCCTTTGACAGCTCTCGACCTTTAAGCCCTTCCTCAAAGGTTCTGAGACGACCAATTGCCTCTGATATTGACATATTCTCAATATCCCCAAATTGCTCAATAGTACCAATAATCTGAAGAAAACGATCTGGCACTGAACTGAATAACTTTTCAATCACCTAGCTATCATCGATTTTCGTGCCAAGTGATCGAATTTCAGCCACCAACGTCGTAAGTTTCATAGAGTACTCATTTACTTTTTCAGAATCCTCCATTTGTAACTTGTTCAGTTGTCGTTTTAGCACCTGTACTCGTGCCTTCTTGACACGATCTTCGCCGACTCGCATCTCTCTTAGTGCTTCCCAGGCCTCCTTAGCCGACTGCTTCTCTGCAATTGCCATCATGACATCATCTGGCACTGCCTGAGATATAGCTACCATTGCTCCTTGATCCTTGTCGTCATCTCTGTCTGTGCCTTCAATCACTGACCATACCCCTAGCGAACGCATGATGATCTTCATCTTAACAGCCCACATGCTGTAGTTTGATTCGCTTAACATAGGATATTGGATCGGGACTGAAATTCCTTTTGTCATCGTCTTGACAACTTCTGTTGACACAACACCTTCTTTGCTTGACATGGATTCTTGAACACTCAGCTATCGCAACCTTGCTCTGATACCAAATGTTGGTTCAGAGATTTTAATTGTTGTTTTTCTTCTTACTGGTATCAAAAATAAGAGAAGAAAAATGACACAGGAGGAAGTTGGATGCAAAAAAAACGGATGCATCATTTTCTGGTTTTTTTCATTCATATAAACAAAGTAAAATAACTGAACACTAAAAAATAACTTCTACTCAAATAACTTCTACTAGCTTGTATTCAAAAATAAAATAACTACTATGCTAAAGCAAATACTGGACACATATTTCAAACAACAAGATTAACTTATCATAGCCTACGAGGATGATAGCATAATCAACTCATTGAAACTCTTATCTTAACCTTAGAAAAATCTATAAGTTAAATATAAACAAGACTTACGAGATCTTAGACTTTCAACTAAGTCTCCAATCGGACCTTAAACGAAGGCTCCAAGTCTATAGTGAATCCACGAGAAGAAATAAGCCGAAAAGTTGTAATCTTAATGGAGAAATATTACAATAAAAATAGGGTCTTAGAGCCCTTAGAGAGAGAAAGAAAACTAGAGAGAAGGAGGAGAGAAAAACTAAAAGGAAGATTTTAGCAAATGAGGAATTGTTCCAAATTACAAAGCATCAAGTCTATATATAGCTACACCACAAACACACACATTTAATGATCAAAACTCACGAGGTAAGAGTTACTCGCGAGTTAAAGTTGGAATTTCGCAGGGCAATTTCGCTGGCAAAGGGTGGGTGCATGGACTCGCGGGACGTCGGCGACTCGCGGGCGCAGAGGAAAGAAACTTGCGGGAAAGCAGGCATATATGGGGAACTCGCGGGCGGCGCTGGGGGAATTCCTGGGCACTCGCGGCTGCAACACCTTTCGCGGGCGTGGGACTCGGAGTTCGCGGGCACTGGGCAGCAATCCTGAGAACTCGCGGGCTACAACACCTTTCGCTGGCGCTGGCTTGGCAGCTCGAGGGCATGCGCAACTCGCGGGCACGGGCTCGAGGTGCTGGTCTAGTCCCGGTGATTGTGGCTCGACTTTTTAAGCTTTATTTCATCGCACGATTATTCGATTACTTGAAATTTTGACCTACGCCCCTTACATCTTTTTCTCCTCGTCTTAAGATGCGCAAATAGATGTCACCACGCAATTAATAAATATGCTCGAAAATGGTTCACGTGGCTCGAACATGGTTCGAACGGCTCGGAAATGGCTCGTCTCCCTAGACTCGAATCGTGAACAACACCAAAAAGACAAGAAAAATACACCGAACCACAAAAATACAAAACGAGAATACAAATGCACAAAACACGATAAAATAGACCGGTCGACTCTAAAACGAACCTAAAAATACTAAACTAAAACACATAAAATACACAAAAATAAGCACAAAAATACAATAAACCACGGACCTAAAAGTTATTAATCTTAAGCGAGCGGGGTGGCGTGAGCAGCCCATAAGATCCCCAACCTCTACCCATCTCACTCTTACCCAAACGCCTAGCTGGGCTGAACGGGCTCCCACACCCAAGGCCCAAACCACACTCATATTCACCCGGCCCATCCCCGCCGTCCATCTCCGCCAAGATCCTGCAAAAGAGATCTACCTCACATGGAATGAGCAAAGGGCCCCCGCTTTCAAAACCATATTCCAGCTCAGCATCTTCAAGCAGCATCTTGAATAGAGGGTGGCTGGCCGATTCAGTCCTCACCACAAAACGTTGCTTATCGGGCCCCACATAAACCGTGAAACATCCTCTTGGTGTATTATTTTTCGTCTTTTTGTGGCGTTTGTTCTCGACATGCCATGATCGGCTCTTTGAAAACACGTATTGATTTTTCCGGGTTAGAAGTCTCCCGAGCTTCTTGAGTACGGGATTTTTCCGCTTGTCGTGTGCTTTTTCGGCTTCCATCTACGTGGTGGAGTTTGGTTTTTTTTGTTTTATGATACTAACAAGAAATTAAAATGGTAAAAATGGTTTTGTAGGCTAAAATGGTAAAATGGTTTTTTTTTTTTTTCTTTCAACCTCTATCGTAGGCTAAATTGAACATGCACCTCATTCTTGGTTTTGTATTGTTGCTCATGATTTTGAAGGAAAAAAAATGTTTGCGCTATTGATTGATGATCAGGTTCAATTGTTTTCATGAGTAGCTGTTTTTCATATATATGTATGATGGGACTCGTATATATAAGGACTGATGCAATTTTTGTCAACTAGATGAACAGATTTCTGAATTTGGGTGCCTACTTAGGCAGGTAATGCGTGCTGATTTCAACGCCTCAAGTTACGTGAAAAAATAGCTAAAAATTAAGTGGTGGTAGGAAATTTAATTAATTATACATCTACTTGTCAACTTTCTATCATTGGTGTTTTATAAGATAATTTTATAATTATTTTTGTAAATGTCGAATTGGGAAAGTGCAACAATATACGAAAAGTTATAAAATATTGATGAATGTCGATGAGCTATCTCTTGGTATTTGTTGCCTTCAAAACTCATTCGTTTTTATTTGTTGATTATGTTAGTATTGAGTTGAAACACGCTGTTTAGATATAAAATAGACAGGAGTTTTATTGTGCTTCAACACCAATAAACAACAAAGTTCACGTTAAAACAATCGCCCCACCCCATTAACAGCCCCACCTAGTTAATAATTATCTCATAAAACCCTATACATAATTTAACCAACTTGATTTTAGTTTCCAATTAGCAGCCGGCCATTGGCCGCGCCCGCCAATTGGCTACAGCTCAGTGAAATGAAATGATGATGCCATGAACGAATAAACGTATGCTAAAAAAAGTCCAACATGTCTAATTCATGCACTTACACTGCAAATTGGCTGAATATGACAATTGGTAATTTAGAGTAAGTGAGAACTAATATGTTTATCTTCATTAATCAGTGAACTCTTTCGATTTAACATAAAAGTCGCAAAAGTAGTTTTTGTAAGCACCAGAAACCTAGTCGACCCATACGCGATATGGACCAAAATAGTCTTATCTAAAATATGCAATTATTGGAGTACGACATCATTCAACACGTGAGCAAAAACCCGATGTAATCACATAGCTGACCTTGCTCATTTTTTTAAGCAAAACCCATTTATTTATTTATTTTTGTAATAAGTCAAAATGTTGATTTCCTCCATTGATATTCTTTGTTAATGAAATTCATGTAAAGGCCTTTTTTTTTTTATTTTGTTTTGGAATATAAAGGTTTCTCTAGCAAGCTAGCTTTAGCTAATTCGATGTCACCCCTTAATTTTATGTAATTTTCTACGGAAAGTTACATTTGAAACATCAACTCCAAATTCGTTGGTCTAAAAAAGGCACTAATTTCGTGACCCAAATGCGTATTGTAGTTATGTTTTTGGTCTATATATATATATATTAATTTTGCAACTTGATCAGTTGAGTATCAATTAAATGTATTATTAGTCCCATAAGACTAAGTCTGATTCAATTTTGTCTCAAATATATCCTTTTATTCAATACTGGATTTTCCAGTCAAGTCCAAGAAATTACGAATATACTCAGTTAGTCTATATACTCAATTACCCTATCAAAATATTACTCACATATATAGTGTAGCTCGGATAAACCGGTTACAGTCAGTTCGAGTTAGTTTGAGGACGACTTGCAGGGCAAAGAGAGTAAGAAGACCTATGGATGAAGTATAAGATATGTTGATACGGGATACGTGTAGGGCTATACTGGAAAAATCTAAATGATGTCTTCTTGCAGATAAAAATGAGTCTCGGGCATAAAATCCTTACATGAACATGAAGAAGAAGATAATAAAGAAAACTGAAAAGTGAGACTAAAACTTTGAATCTTAAAACTACGTACGCTTAATGATCACTCCTTTCAATACATAATAATACATGAACTCTCTTGTTCATCAATATTTATATACAACAATACTATCTACCTTCCCATTGCCTCTAATCGCTAATAGCATGATTGGATATAAATCCAACCCAAAAAAATCCAAACATTTTTAACTCAACCATTTTTTTTAACTCAACTTTAACTCAACCCTACTATCATCAATATTATCAATATAATTAAATAATATCAATCAATCATTTTTACACACAATATCAACCTTAATTCACTATTCATCAACTCACATAATTTTTAACTAACCATCACATCATATCTTCTCTCTCCTACTTTTACATTAATTTAATTTTAATTATTTTATTTTAAATATTATTTAAATATATCCACTAACAACTAACCATACTAACTTTTTCAAATTTAACCAACCCAAACTAAAAATCCAATCAAAATAAAAACTTTTTATATCCAATCATGCTTTAAATAACCGCACTGCATGATCATGCATGATCATGTTGAAACCGTTCTCTCGTGCACGAGTTTCCTTCTTTGCCCTTGTCATCTTGTTCATCAGATTCAAGGTTTCTAATAGGCAGACCTAGGGGTAGCCAAATAATTGTCGGGCAGGCCCTCAAGCAGTTCGGGCACTCGGGTAGGCTGTCGGACAGTCAGACAGAGTAATGCTTGTTCAATAAGTCAATGATTCACTAAATAGGTGAAAGGTATGAAAAGTAAAATGTTAATCACTCTATACTATATTTAGATTTCCATAATGTTTCATTAAATTGATCGTCGGAGGTTTTACGCGGAAAACACCTCCTTGCGTATTTTGCAGGTCTTCGGCGAACAAATTGGTGAGAGACGATTCGAGGCAAAATCTGAAACGGTGAGTGAATCCAAAAGATACTAGCTTGGCATAATCTGAAACAATTTTTTTTTGGGGAGTCAATTTACACTATCCTAGGCCATAACCATAAAAAGCTCCAATTGATCATATATGGGACACCATGCCACAACATTACACGCATATACATCTGATACAAATTATATCAATCATTTACATCGATCTATCGGGTCTTACATGCACCCTAGCTAGACATTAATTATAAACATGGAAACAAAAAGTCTACAAATGATAAACCGATTATTGGTAGAAATAAGTATTAATGTTGAGGTTGGCGTAGGAAGTCCGGGACCTGGTCAAGAAGGGGCTGGCGCATGCATAGGTGGGCCCACAAGAGTCCGGATGATCTCCACCGTCCATCTCGGCCAAAACACTACAGAAAAGATCAACGTCGCACGGCAGCAGCAAAGGGCCCTCGTTTTTGAAGCCATATTCCAGCTCAGCATCCTCCAGCAGCATCCTGAACAGCGGGTGATTGGCTGACTCGGTCTTGATCACGAACCTCTGCCTTGTAGGGCCCACGTACACAGAGAAGCATCCGTTTGGGGTCATTTTGGTCTTTTTGGGCCACGATCCGCTCTTCACCAACATCTTGCTGCTTTTGCCTGATTGCTTCCCTCCTCGCTTCTCATTGCTCATCAGGTATTTTTCCAGCTTCTTCAGGATCGAACTTCTTCCCATTTCCATGAATATGTATAAGTGAATCAATATATGGTGTGAGGCTGATGATAAGACTTATTTATTATTACTTTTTTTTTTCCTTTTTTTTTTNTGACAAGATTTGGGATTTTTGTTGTGTGGAACTCTTTTAATTAACCTCTGTCGTAGGCCAGGTCGAACATGGATTTCACTCTTGGCTCGGTTGTATTGCGCATAATTTGAGGAAGTGAACAAAAGGGCTTAACTATTTGTGATTTTTCCATGAATGAGGCTTTTTATAACATCTCGAACTACATGGAAGGATGTATTGAGGATGGGAAACTCATTTAATGTAAGCTAAAAACAAATGTTATAGCTTTCAAGGGCAAATTTGGATAATTTGAGAGTACTTGTTTCTAACTCTAATCAAAAGCAGGGAATACTGTGTTATTATATAGTGTAGTAGTGTCACACTTTTAATTTTGATTTATTTATTGTTTTGAAGAAGTGTAATAAATGAAACGAGATATTGTCAAAAGATGAACAGATTTGTATATCACCCCACTAATAAAAAAAGGCGACAATTCAACGCCCCATCTTACGTGCAGTAATGGCTAATTCTACAATGGTAGTTGGTATCTGTTTGTTTTTTTCTGTTCTGTGATTTATTTATAAGGACGATAATTAAAAGAAGAAATCGATGAATGGATAAGGAAATGGCGCACGTATGGGCATGGTGATGTAATACGCAAAAAGCAAGTAATAATTATGAAACTTATAATATAATAAAAATAATAAAAAGGAAAATAAATGAAAGAATAAATAATAATTTACAATGGTATTAGTAGTTAGTACCATTCAACATTTACAATAATATTAATAATTATTATAAATAAATAATCCATGAATAAGCTCCTATTGACATTTGACACGCAAAGAGACAGTAGGCCCGCATTCTATGAGTTGAAGAGTGTAAAGTGGTCCCATAAAGCACGCCAAGAAGAAACATGACAACCGCCGTAGCATAGAAGAACTAAGTTGATAACTATAAAATTAATCCATACATATATTAGTCAATTATTAAATTAAATATAAGCTACTCATAACTAAATTAATTGGATAATGTTGGATGGCGCACGCATTTCGTTTTACCTGGCAGTTAAGTGGCAAGTAATAATACTTATTAATCTCACTAATACCATCACAATTCACATCATCATAATTAATAACATTACAATTTCAACTACGGTAGTTATCGTCATAAATAATATGATAATTTCAACTATAGTAGCAACCATATACACTGTCAATCGATTATTTCTAAAATATTCTGGCGAATATCCACTTGTAATTAAAGAGTTATAATGGATACTAATGTCCAGAGACATGTTTTTATTGGATATTGCTACACAGGCCGTTGCTTACAGACTATATTTCAAATCAAAATTAAGTAATCAGCACAACTTTTACGGTGCTTATTCACTGTTCACTAGTATCTTATTTATTAGTTAAGGTTAACAATGATATAATGTGTTCATAATATAGTGTACATAATGAATTGCAATATTCATTTATTATAGATCCACATATTATTTAGTAAGTTGACCTTACACATATCAAAATTCATAATACGAACCGCACTAGAAAAAATCATAGATTAAATATAAATGTCATTAGGCCTTGTCTTCGGAGTTATAGTAGAATGAATTAATAGTTAATAAATATGATCACATTATGTGGAGCATATATAGTATTTTCTTTTTAAAAATGTTTTTCGCTTTACTTACAAGTTAATTTAACGCTAGTGTATATTGCTATTGCATATTTAAGATAATTTCTATACAATAGTCAATAGCATTATGTTATTGACCAATTATATTTTATCTACTTCTTAGAATTTATATTAACAAATTAAAACTTATCTCTTTTTATATTTTGACTTGTAGCTAGAAACAAAGCATAGTTAATAAACACCAAGCTTTGGTAGTATTGAAATTTGAAACCTCTCCCGTTGAATAGAGGTTGGAGTTCAAATACTTAAGGGCTCTTGAGGTGTAGCGAATGTTAAAACGTTACAAAATCAATGGAACGATAAAAAAAATTTAAATTCATATTTATAGTAGCTTTGAAATATGTCTTTTTTTAGTAAGTTTGATTAAAAAAATAAATTGATTGACTTACTATTATAAGATTTAAAAAAAAAAACACGTGCATTTTTTATTTTGAAACAATATTTGAGATTTGAATGAAATATACAATCAAAATCGTATTCACATTTTTTTGTAACTAAAATCAGTTCCGTATCCACATTTGTGGTAAAAAATTAATTCTGAATTTGATGTTTAATATTTAATGTCAAACATTATCCAATTATTTAGTAAAATAAATTCAAATTAATTTAAAAAATGTGTGCAACTTTTATAAGGAAAACCCATGTGTTGAATACATCGATTTTTTGTGGATTCTTATGTCTATTTTTAACCATAATTTTGAAAAGTTTTGATAAGTTTAATTAAATCTTATCATTAATTTAAACAAATTTTATCATTATGATATGGTGTAATTTCTAAATCCGCGACATTTAGAAACAAAAGAACTTTTGGAAACAAACTCCGATACATTTTCCATACATTTTCAAAAATCCAGAATTTTATAAAAACTTGATATTTTGCTTACAGAACAAAAAATAATTGATATTGAGCATTTGAAAATACACGAGGATTTATTTTCAATTTTCAGTCAAATCTTCTCATTCGAGCTTAATTTGTGATTCACTCGAAATTTATTTTCTATAAAAGGTTATTTTGACAAAAAATATTGTTCATGGACATAAATATTGTCCTACGAGATTCTATCATGTCTAGTAAACGGTGGACAGAAATTCTATAGACATCTGACAAAAATTTTTCTTATATGTTATATCGAACTAATTATGTTATGTTGATATTCAATTTTACATTCATATCCAATATATAAAATAAAAAATAACTATATATATCTTTATAAATAAAAATTAACTTATCTATCAATTCGAATTAAAATTTAAATTTTATTTATAAATTATATAAATTTATCAATCAAATCTATAATAAAATATAAATTAAAAAGTAATTATAATATAAATTTAGCCAGTGTAATATGTATCAATTTTAAATATATATAATTACACACATTTAAATAAATATTAAAAAATTTAATTTTAAAACTTCTATTACTATGTTTTTTACTTTTAATTTAAGTAAATGAATTACTAAGTATTACTTACATTTATTCCCATCTCTCTCCTCAAAATCCTCCATTTCTAAAGGGGATAGAATGCTAGGAGAGAGACGGACCGGACGACCATATGGAGAGTGTCTGGCAAACTCCCACAAATCCTCCTCAACGCCACGTTTACATTTCCGTGACGGTAATAATGAAAACATACATTGATATTTCACTCCGTAAACTCTAATTTCTATTTTCTCGTATTGACTACTGTTGAGTATTTTTACTTACAACTGCGTTCAAATGTTTCCGTTGAATGTGCCGCAGGCATAAGATATGTGCGGCCCTACTATTTTGAGTTCATTTCACATGTGAGTGTACATTTGTCTGTGTAACTTGTTTATCTTTGCTTCATTGTTTTAGTGAATATTTGAGATTGAGGTGATTTGTGTAATNGAGCAGGCTAAGAATAGGTGGGCTGGGAAGACGATTGTGGATTTGTTTGCTGATGAATTTGAAGGGCGGGATCGCGATTATTATGTATGTTTGTAATCCTTTTCCCTCTATGTGCATAACTTGTGATAAGCTGTACGCATGTGTTATTTTAATTTGTATAAGTTGTAACAATATTGTCTGACCTTGCAGAGTGTGGACTGTTGTGCTGTTTGTATTCACATGATACTTTGTAGCGTTCTTGTGTTGTATGGTTATTTGTTGTGAATTGTGCATTTTCATAATCAGAGATAAACCACAAAATATGCATTCTGGACAAGTTTATCGAGTTCAAGTCTTGGACGCCTTATGTGGAGTGTAGGTGTGTGCAGTGAAGGCTGGACGTATACAAGTTGATGGACAGATTGTACCTGTGTCGTATGTCGTTTAGTCGTCACAAAAGATAAGCCATTTTCCACTGGTTTGTATTGGTCCGAGTAGCTTTATTATCTTTTTTCCTCTCTTAATCCTTTGGATAGAGTATCCAGAAGTGTATGTTGACTTATTTTCTGATGGCTGTCCTCTCTATTTTTTTTTTTTCGCTATTGCTTTTGACTATGATGTGATTAGAGTAATTGACATAATGAAGTTTGTAGGCACGAACCCCCAGTTTCGGCGAATGATATTCAGATTCTTCATAGTGAACCGGATGTCCTAACTGTATATAAACCTGGATCAGTTCCTGTAAGTTTGAGCTCCACAAATTAATATATGTTCATTGCATTAGTTCGATTACTTTTTCTCCTGACATAGTGCTAATAATGGACTACATCAAAATGGCTCAATTAAATTCTAGTGCTTCTTCTATTAGTGAAGTTTCTAGAAAAAAAATATATCAAACGGCGCAATGCACCTTGGGTCGCTACGGAAACAGCCTCCTTGTATAATTACAAGAGCAAGGTCTGCGTACAACTGACCCCCCAGACCCCAACCTGTTGGGAATATACTGGGTATGCTGTTGTTGTTGTTGTTGTTGTTGTTTAATGTTGTTTTGAATGAGTCTTAGGCCATTTTGTTAAAGTTGCTTCGTTCAGACACTGCTGAACACGTATTTCCATCTCGATCATTCTTCCAAATGCTTTTTGTACTAGAAAGTCCAATTCTCCTAGCAGTTTGGTTGTTTATCTTACTAGGTTTAGGAAAAAAATGATTCATCCACACTCTAGACTTTACCATTGTGAAAATCCTTTGAAGGACTGTGATGCTAATGAAGTTCTACTAATTTCTTTTATGAGAGTAAAAATTAGATGTATTCTAGTTCATGTTTCATTAGAGTTACTATTTTTGTGAAAAGAGCTTAAACAATCATCAAAACAAGGATAAAATAGGTATTTCCTTTAATATCAAAGGTCATTTGTGGGGTACTTTGATAGTATGCATCTTAGTTCACTGCAATCTGAATTTGAATAATTGAATGTATACTCACAAGAACTTGAATATTAGTTGAGAAGCCCATGTTATGTAAAATGAACTGCACGTTGTTGCAGACTATTACATATTTAGAATTAAAGAATGATTGAGAGTACACGATTGTGTATCAAGTTTTGCAATTAAACTGAAGATCAATGTTGTTTTTTCGCATTCCAGAGGTTTGTCATTTGTGTTGGCTGGAAAAATGGCTGGATTTAAAAGTCTTCACTTATTTGTGTGTTGTCCGAAAATTTAATTTTATTCTTTTTGGTTGTTTAATCTTGTCTTAGATTCAGATATGCAAGCCATGGACAATTCCTTTTGGATCTTTGCCTCATTGCCCATTAAAATTTACTCATATCATTTCATGCTTGAGGTGTGAAATGGTAGATTTATTTTTTTTCAGAATTTAGGGTGCAATCCACTTCTTCTTTTGAAAATTGAGTTTTACTAGTTCATTAGTTTTCCCTCGAGTCATGATCAGTGTACAGTGTGCTACAACTATTTTATATATGTATGTGATGGAGTTAGTCATCATCCTTTTGGTTATCTTTAAGGTATTGCTCTTCTTTAGAGCATTTTCATTCCTGAAAGTTCTTTTGACACCCAAAAGTAGTTGTACAGAGAAGTATGCACCAAAAGTTCCACCAAAGGATTCATTGCAGATAGAGCTGCAAATAATTCAGGGCTTCCTTCAAAATCCACTAATTGGGATATTCATGTCCCCCTTTCCAGAGATAATCCTGTTGAAGATTTTGCCATTGATCCTATGTGTACCAACTGTCCAAATCTGGCACCTAATGGGTGAATTATTATTTATTAACGCTATCAACGTATAATGCTGATCAAGAAATATCTCATGACATTACTCGTGTATCTGGATTGGTCTCCAGCTTCTTTATGTTTAGAAGCTTTTTTAGCATTATTGGTTTGTTTAAATATGTGAATCGTGAGCATGACTCTTTACTTATGCAGATATGATGGTCGTGAAGAAGGGTTATGGTTGCACTGTGTTAGATACTCCGGGCCTGGGTGGACTTATGAGTGCCCATATCCTGACAGGACATCTCTTAGCTAGTATTTCTTTTTTTGACTAGGCATATGATGTTAGATTGACGTTTATTATTGTACTAGTAAAATGCACGTGCGATGCACGTGGTGACGAATGTTTTTTGTCGATTAATTTTAGTAAGATGAATTAATTAATTTATTAAACATATGATTGCAGTAAGAAAAAATAAAATGTTGATTATATAAACTCTTAATTATTTTTTTTTCAAAAATAATATAATGATGTCGCAATATAAAATTTTTTAAATATATATTACAACCCCGACAAAAATATATGAAAATGAGTCCATAATAAAAAAAACACTAAATAAGAACCTAATGTATATTATAGATGCATGAGTTCTTTTATTTATTTATGTAGATTCAAGAGTGATTTTCTTTCATTCTAATTTGATGTTCTCATAAGAAACATTTATACTCGTTGTATTCAAATACATCAATAGTATTGTTAATTTTTTCTTAATTAATTTGGTAAAACGTGTGCTTTATTCAACACTTAGAGATACTTTAGCCAAACATATAGTCAAATTGCATGATTGTATGATCATTATAAAGTATATTTACTAATAGTTTATAAATATCTCTGTGATATAACCAACTGTATCATTAGAGTTCTTGATACTTGTGTCATTAAAATTCTTGATATTTTTTTTAATCATTGTATAAAATATTATATTACTCTCTCTCTCTCTCTCTCTCTCTCCATATAACAAATTGGTACTTACTCCATGGGGTAAGAACCAATTTAATCTCTAAATAAAAATTGATTTTCCAAAATCATGTACTTCTCCGAAGTTGCTAAATTATTTTTTAAAATTATCACACATCACATTAAAATACGTATTCTAAAGTAATTGTACATATGATCGAACACAATACACAATTAAGATAGAGAAATTGGTACGTACTCCATGGGGTGGAAACGAATTTAATCTCTAAATAAAAGTTAATTTTTCAAAATCATGTCCTTCTTCGAAGTCGCTAAATTATTTTTTAAAATTATCACACATCACATTAAAATACGTATTCAAAAGTAATTTCACATATGATCGAGCCCAATACACAATTAAGATTGTAAATATTCTACCAAAAGTGAACTTATTCAATCATTCAAAAATAATTTAATCATAATCAAACATTCCCTTTTCAATGTTATTTATTTGGACGATAGATGAACTACATAACCTATTATTTACAATTTTGCATATCATTGAACAATTTGGTTGTTGCAATGATTTTAGAGTTGTTTATCATAAAACATTTCACATTCGTTTGGATTACTTGCAATATTTATGTGTCTAATAATTTATTTAATGCATTTGTTGTCCACATTTTGTATCATAACTAATGCTTCGAAAATTCAAGATAATGATCATTTCTTGATTCTTCAATAAAAACAAAACAAAACAAAACAATGAGACAATATTCAGACGCATATTATCTGTCAAAATATTTTAGATGAGAAGAATTTGAATTCTATTATATTATGATACTCTTAGTCATTTGTTAACTTTACTATTATGAAGTCATTATTAAAGTTCCTGGTTTATATTATTATAATATCGAATCACTATTTATGAGAACCAATTTCTTATAGATAACATATATTTAAATGCTAGCAACAAAAAAGTAGTAATTTTTAAAGATTTTTGTTTCTTAATATTGGTATTCATATCTTTCTAAAAAAGTTCTGACCGTTTCTTTTCCCCATTGCATTACTATTTGTTTTATTTGTTTTTTATTTTATTCACAAATAATATTTTATTTGTTGAAAAAATTAGAGCACATTTATACACATTGAGTTTTTTTTTTCTTACGTGTTTGATAGTAATAATATATTTGACAAAAATGTACTTTTATATTGTTTATAAAATTAAAAAGTTTTTGGATTTTTTTCCATTGATGATAAACTCCTAAGTAACTAATTTATTTTCATATCCACAAAAAATATATTTTTAAAACCATTATGGTGTTCTCTTTCAAGCAATAATTGCATAATAGTTTAACATACAACTCATTTATTTTTTCTTTTAATTCATATAGTTAATATTGGTAATAGATGTACGTTTACATCCAATTACACTTTTTTCTTATTATTGAATATTTAAAATCCATGTAAGAAAAATGTACCACAAGTTTATCCAATATTATTTTATAGTTAATAAAATTGAGTTAACATGGATCTATAAATTGGTATATATTATTTTAAATTGGTCTATGTATATATATATATATTTTATTTACAATACATTTGTCAAATCAAACATCATGAGAAAAAAATGATGTGATATATTAAATATAAAAGTGAAACAAAAAAAATATTAAGTATTTCAAAATTTAAACTTTTAATGGTAAAATTTAATTAAATTGTTAACTAAAAAGATGATGACTAACATATATATTTCTAACACAAAAAGATAAATATAGTTTTTACAAATGTGCATCTCAAGTATGTTTTACATTTATCATTCGCTAGCTTCAATTGATATGGGACATTTACTAATTTTAGTGAGCTATAATCTTGCTCATTGTGTAGTTTTACCTTTTCATCATGTAGAACAATATTCTTACCTCTTGTTTAGTATTAGTCTTACCTTTTTATTACATTGAACATCATTCTTACTTCTTGTTTAGTTGTTATAATACTAATAAAATAATTAACTGCACACAATATTATATATAGTGATTTTTTTTTTTTATTTGGAGTCATACTTTTACTGCAAGAAAATGATGAAATTCTAATAAAAGCATATTACAACGGAATTTCAACAACAACTCTAACGAATATTTCAATGTTACAATTCTCGTTTGAATTTTTCAATGAATATTCTAACAAAAATACTTTGTTAGAATTATGGGCAGATCCATGTTTGTCTAATAGTCCCGACACATGGCTCATCCCAAAACACATAGTATAAGATATCTAACAAAAATTATGGGAACATTTTTCATAATTTTAATCATGCCCTTTATTAAAATAATATTAAACGAAAAGAAAGATAAATGATAAATTAATTTAAAACTCAATCAATTATAATTTAGTTCAACTCATAACTATATCAAAGTTATAATATAAATGCAATATTACAACTAAAAGAAATATAATAGTTATCAAAATTTACAATTTTACGCTCTATTCTCTATTTTCTTTTTAATCTTGATGATAGCTTATATTCTCTCTTTTGCGACATAATTTTATCTAACTTATACATTCATCAATTATATTGTCGAGTCAACTATACTATAACATAAAATATTCGTTCATAATTTTTTTAAAAAAATATAATATTTTTTTATTATTTTCATATGTCGAATTGAGAAAAAAATATTCTTTTCTTTTTAATATTATTGATCATATTGTTGTTGTATTAATGTGTAAAAAAAGTATTACATATGAGAAAGATGAAAAATAATAAAAACTATAATTTATAAATTGTAATGGCATTATGTTATTTTGATGGTACACTTATTAATCCACAAAAATTCTATTGTAATTTAATTTGATATCTATTGGAACAACATTATTTTTTCGTTATTACATTTTCTCATATTTATTAGTAAGTATTAAAACTTAGTTATATTTTTAATATTATGTATCAGATTTAATATTTTATTACTTTATATTGTTCTTTCATATGTTATATATATATATATATAACCTTTAGATTTGTTAAAAAATACATAAAATTAAGTATATAACTTTTTTTGGGTCTTATTATATCCATTATAGTTGTACATCTATATAATATATTATATATATAATAATAATTTTATCATTAATATTATACTCAAATATTAAAAAAAATATGTACATTTTTTTTTAATAAAAAGTTGTTTAGCTTATTCGGTCGTTGGCTGTATATTCGGCCGAATAGTTGTTATCTAGTCTCGTTTTGTTATTAATATAAGTCCTTTTTATCGTTCTGTTTCAAAAAAAGATAAGTGAGTAATGGTACTATATGAATATAATTTCTTGATAAAAATTTATTTATTTTCAGCGTATATAGACATATTATAGTTCTCTAGATATTTTGAATTAATTTTCAAGATAATGACCAATAAAAGTATATATAACTATTGTCTATCACCTAAAACTTACACCTAGAATTAATAAGAACAAAAAATTAACAAGCGTTTAACAACTCAGCTCGTTTACATCAATAAGTACAAGTTTTAAAAGTTTGATCTTTATTTTTATTAACCATAACATTTTATTTATTACTTTTTTTCATATTTTTTAGTAAGTGTTACAACTTAAGTGTGTTTTAATATTATTTATCAAATTTAATATGTTTTTCCTTTATATTGTTATTTTATATGTTTTAATATATATATATATTCCTTTATGATGTTTTTTTTCCTTAATATATTTGTTAGAAGAATACATAAAATTAAATATAGAACCTTTTGGGACAATTGTCTTATTATAATCAATTAATTGTACATTTTTGACTTTATTATATATAATTAAATTTTTCTCATTAATATTATACTCAAATATAAAAAAATTAATTATGTACTTTTTTTTAATAAAAAATTACTTTATTAAAATAATACAGATAAATAGATAGATAAGTAATGGTAATATATCGATATAATTTATTGCTAAAATTAATTAATTTTCAACGTATATGTGCATATCATGATTTTCTAATTGTTTTTTAATTAATTTATAGATAATCATGTAATCTAAATTAAATCATGTTGCTCAAGCAGTATACATTTGAAATAAAAATAAAATAGTATGGGTTTTAGTATTATGCAATTTCATAAAAGTAGATTAGAAGTTTAGGCTGCAAAACAATCATTCAACAATTAATTTTTCATACTATTACATTATTTTTATAGGTTATTTTGAAAAAAAAAATGTTTTTATAATTTATGGGTGTTGTGAGGAAAAAAATTATCGATTTTAATTGTTTTAGATATAGTTATTAATAATAGATGAGTAATGATGATATATGATATAATTTATTGTTAAAAATTAATTAATTTTCAGCGTATAAGCATATCATGATTCTCTAGACATCTTAATTAATTCGTAGATAATTATATGATCAAACTTAAATCATGCTGCTCAAGCAATATCCCATTCGACTAAAAAATGGATTGGATTTTAGTATTATATAATTTCATAAAATTACAATAATCTTATTTTAAGTAAAAAAATTGAGTATTTTAGAGTTTAGGTTGCAAAATAATTATTCAACAATTTATTTCTCATACTATTACACAATTTACTTTTTTTTTTCTAATTTATTATGAAAAAAATATATTAACTTTTTATTTGACATATTTTTAATGTAAAATTAGTAATATACTAATACTTATTTAATATTTAATTAATTAAATACAATTACACAAACCAAATATTCTAGATTAAAGTGCAATTTTTATTCTAGTTCTAAATATAAGAGTTTACTTTCTTAAATAATGAAGTAGCTAAATGAAATTGTTCAACTTCGCTAGTCTGTAAGATAATGTATAAAATTATATTAAAAATAAGGATTTTTTTAAAACAACAATTCTATATCTTTTCAAAACTTTGTTGTTTAGGTTGATGTTGGGTTGATTTTTGGGAGATATGTGGAAGAAAGCCATTTCGTGATAAAGAATGGTGCGTGAATATTTTGTTTGATTTTTAGGAGATGTGAAATGTATTGTTCTTGTATTTGTATTTAATAAATTAAGCATTAGTTAATAATTAAAAATATAAGATATGATGGGTATTAGTGTATTACTTATTTGCCATTAAAAACAAGTTAAAGTAAGAGTTTTTTAGGTAATTCATCTTTTTAATTAAAAATACAAATGAAATATGTATTAGTGTAATACTAATTTGCCATTAAAAATATATCAAAGTAAGGTTATTTTAGGTAGTTCATATTTTTACAAAAACACTCGTCCTTTTAGAGTAGTATAGATAACTTATGGTACAATGGCTTGAACGAAAAATGCAGTGTATACATTGACATTTTTTTTAACATGCTGCTGCTAAGGAGGTATAGTTTGTAGAAAATCACTATTTTCATGTTTTTCATTTGTTGCATTCTTGAGCCATAGCTTTTGTAAAAAAGCATATTTTAGAAAACATCTGGGGAAAATGGGGATATGAAATGATGAGTAAATCTTCAAGTTGGTTTGATCTTTTATTTTAAATTTAATTTATTCCCAAGTCATCAACAGCACCTGTGGAATCTCATTATATGGGAAATTTTCATTTGGGTGCTATTTTGTTTGGCCTACGGATTCTTTTCTTCAATTGGAAATTGCATGGACCAAGTCACCAAAGTGAGCGTGAGTGGTGCAGAATTTGCTCATTCAAGATAGTAAAGTTAGACCAAGTGGCTTAGCTTAACTGCACAAAAAGGAAAAATTTTCAGAAACCTATTTCAATTGGTTTCTACTTTTGATCGTGTAACAAGTTGGGGGAGTAGTGTTTGTAATTTGAGTACTATTGAATACAGTGCCTGTACCAAATAAATATCTTTGTTTTTGGATGTTAACTAGTATTGTTTTAATTTAAAAGTTTAAAAATGTGTACTTTTTGGTATTGGACTTTTATTTTGTATATTTCCCTCGCACACATATACTGCGAGTCTGCTCAGATGGAACCACTTCCAAATGGAAAAACGTTTGTCCAAATTTTAGTCCCATTTGTTTGGAAATTTTAAGACTTAAAAAATCTTGGTTTATTTAATGTAAAAAATTTAAATGCTTAGGTATTTAGCTTATTTGAGGCAAGAATTTGTTAAGACTTTAAAATTTGTTGTGATTATTTTTTTTAAGAAAAACCCCATTCACAAAATAACACTCCAAATTCCACCCCAAACTTGAGATTTTATAGTGTTCCTTCTAAATTTGAAAATTTTAAAAAGTTTCAAATCTCCAAAAAGTATCAAAATATCAATTGAAATCTCAAACTAAAGCACCTCCTAATATTCAAAGGAGTGTAAAATAAAAACATTGTGTATGTTGTAACTCATGTCTTCAATAGTTTTGCTTAACGTGTCGTTAACACATGTATAAATGTGTTGTAAACTAGTTCCCATTCATAAACTTGGATAGAAATTCTATTAGGATAGAATGTTTGAATCTTATTTTAGTAATAGTAATGCAATATGGTGTATTTTACATGTAACTCAAAATATATCATTCTTGAAGGGGAGACTCATTTCGTGCGACAATGAATGAATGTCAGAAACAAAAATAGAGGTGCTCCATCGACCAGTCATATATCGAGCACTCAATTCGGGATTGACTGATTCCATCCCGAATATCATGAGCTTTTCATTGAATTTCATCCACATCCACTTAACTACATAAGTAATAGTATTAAAAATAAATTTACAAATTAAAATATGGTTATAGTTCCAAAGAGGCAAGTTTTCACATATTAAGTAGCAAACTTTAGAATTTAACAGTATTTGTGTATAAAAATTAAAATAATTCTGTATATACTAAAATTTTGAAAAATCCAAGGGATGGTCCCCACGCGCATACACAATTGATGAGAAAGGGAAAAAAGAGAAGGAACAATAACAAAGAATGAAAGACATAAAGATAGTAAAGATATATAAAAAAATCTAGTAGTAGAAGTCATGAGTGACTTTGTATACGTTTTCTTGTGGGATGGTCCTAATTCGTGTTACTAGCTACATTAAAGAGAAAAGTGATAACCGTAAGTTAGCTACATTAAAGAGAAAAGTGATAACCGTAAGTAGAAAGGCATGCTTGGTGCTTTAAAGCATATCTTTGTTTAGAACTGGTAAGATTCCAATATGATGGGAATAGTATATCATACTTTTTTATTCTGGTTTCAATATATATTATATGATTGGAATATAATATATGTATCTTGCTATATTTATTTTCTTTTCCTAAATAATTATGTTTATTAATTCTACGTAATTTACAGAATAAGAAAGGCATCGTGCAGCAATTATTCAGTTTGAACGATTTTGTGTTCGAACTCACGGCTCTTATATCAAAGTTCCGATTTATAGGTTCCTAAGGTCAAACATCGAAGAAATTCAAGAAAAGGAGCCTATATAAGTTACATCGTTTTGTTTTTTCTATAATAACAATTTATCCATTTATAAAATTAAGATACTAAATAACAATCGCATGTTCACGATTGAAACTAACCATATATCAGTATGGTGTGATATGTGACTCTTAACATGGGTTCAATAACACTTAATTATTTAATTAGATTTGTTCTAACAATTTCATATTCTTTAATTCCTAAACTGTGATCGATAATTGGGATGACCTCTTTATGTTTGGTTATCAAAATTTATTTGTACTAGTGCTCTCTAAAATTGTTGGAGAGTGAAGGAACAAAAATGGATGATTCTTTATGTTTGGTCATCAAAATTTATTTATATATACTAGTGCTCTCCAAAATTGTTGGAGAGTAAAGGAACAAAAATATAGATTAACTGTACGCACTCGCGCACTATCTATCTATCTATCTATATCTATCTATCTATCTATCTATCTACATCTATACTACTCTAAAAGGACGAGTGTTTTTGTAAAAATATGAACTACCTAAAAAACCTTTACTTTGGCATATTTTTAATGGCAAATTAGTAATAAACTAATACACATCATATTTTATAAATATTACTAATAAATATTTATTTTAAAACAACAATTCTATATCTTTTCAAAACTTTATTGTTTAGGTTGATGTTAGGTTGATTTTTGGGAGATACGTGGAAGAAAGCAATTTCGTGAGAAATAATGGTGCGTGAATATTGTGTTTGATTTTTAGGAGATGTGAAATATATTGTTCATGTATTTGTATTTAAGTAATTAAGCATTAGTTATAAATTAAAATTATAAGATATGATAGGTATTAGTATATTACTAATTTGCCATTAAAAACATGTTAAAGTAAGGGTTTTTCAGGTAATTTATTTTTTTAATTAAAAATATAAATTAAAATATGTATTACTGTATTACTAATTTGCCATTAAAAATATGTCAAAATAAGGTTATTTTAGGTAGTTCATATTTTTACAAAAACACTCGTCCTTTTAGAGTATTTAGAGTAGTATAGATGTAGTAATTAGTTTAAAGGTAATATTCTTTCTTTTTTGGTCTTAATTATTGCGTGTTGATTTTAAAACGATCAAATATGACCTAAAGTCCACCTTCTATTTATAGAAACCAAATCCAATAAGTACAAACATTAGCTTTCCCAGCCAATGATCTCAACCAAAACATCCTTTGACTGATCATGCATTTTCTCCTTGCAGCTAACACACACACACACACACATGTTTTTAGGGCACAAAAATTCAACAATCCTAGTAAATTTCAAACAAAGCATTCAACATTATATTACACTTCCACTTAGTTAATGATGATACAAATCAAATCAGGACCCAAATTTAATAGCATAACAAACCAAATTTCAAAGCCATGAACCACACAAAACACACAGTTAATTAATCAGCCTAACCAAATTACGAGTCACAAACAACAGGCATATATATCTCCTACATTAATTAATTCTTGGGTCATTATTACATGGCGCATGTTTTCTCCACGGCCAGAGTGATTTCCACGTCATCGATGATAATGGGGCCCACCGGAACAATTTCCACGGCTAGTCCATTGCCCAGCTTCACAACATCAATAATTTGATCTTTTAATTCTGGGATTTTTAGGCTTTCGATCGCGTTTATTTGGCTTTCGATTTCCGAGAGGTGCTGCTGCTGCTTTTCGTGCACGGGTTTTTTGGCGTTCTTGTAAATAGCGTAGAGGATCATTTGCAGCACGCCGAATATGAACCCCAGAACATTAGGGATCTGTATAAATAATTAAATTTGCAAATGCATGTAAATATTGTGTAATACCAAAGTATGAAATTAAATAATGAATGTACTTACGGCAATGTTGTAATCTTTGCGTAATGAGCCGTAAAAGAACCACATAACCGCACTTAGGGTGAGGAAAAACGAGAGAAGAAACGGCATGTATTCCACACTTTTTGTCCGGATCACTTGTCTCTGCAAAAATAAATTTAATTTTAGTTTCATGTATTTTCTTTTTTCAACTTAAGATATATTACACTACATATGAAGAATATATATTTCGTTATGGCCACACTTACCACAACACATAATGGTGCTACGAATACACACAAAGAGAAAACAAGGCAAATCCATCCAACAATATCCGCACGATTCGAGTCTTTTGCTAAGAAGTGAGTTAGCAGCACGATTAAGCCTAGGCCGGCCACATTTAACAAAAGAAGCATCTTCACGGTTTGGACCTAATTAAACAATCAATGATATATTAGTTAGTAACTATAGATGATGATTATTTATAAATGAAAATCAAATTAATAATTTGCTCGATTTCATATATTTTCGCACCCTTGCATTTTTTGTAGCGTAAAAGAGGTAGAATGAAATGTATGCCGATTGGATGAGACAACCAAATGAGTTGATGGTGATGAGAAGAGTCGTGTCCGGCTTGAGAAACGCGTAATATATCCAAAGCATTGCGCTAAATAATCCGACAGTGTAAGGGACTGATTGGAACCCTTCTGTCGATTTTCTCTTGTAGATTTGGTAAAATGTTGGCCTGCATGTTACATTAAAAAAGGAGGGGGAAAGAAAAGAATTTGAGATTAATAATTTTGTAATTAATAATGTATGCTATTAATTTTTTTTTTCTAAAAATGGAAAAAAAATGTAAGGATGAATATATAATAAATTGGGAGCTCACATGGGAGACAGGAACACCAAGAATGAGACAATGTTGCCTGCGAGAGGGGAAAAAAAAAAGAAAAAGAAAAAGAAAATTTAAATGAAAGACAATATTAAAGTTAGTCTTGTAACAAATGCTTCCAAATTAAAAAATTCAGACTCCCAATAGTAAATAGTAATATGCACACTCAATGTGCATGAAACTTTACGTACATGAAATTGTGTAAATGGTGATAATATAAAAGATGATAGAATTAAATTGTACCTAGAAGGCCAAACACAAAAGCCAACTGATTCATTTCTAGATTTTTTTTACAGAAAAAACGAAACGTCAATCGATTTTTCTTGTGAAGAATGATCGTCGACTGTTTCCGAAAAGCACGAGTTTAAGTGAATGTGCAAGCGTCCCTATATATAGGCAAGTTGGTGAATTGAACTAAGCCAAATTTTTTCATAGGGTGTAATAGTGTACCATGGTTAAATTAAAGAGTCAAATTGATAAATTGGTGGGAACTAGGGTGAAAATATCCTTAACATCTTTCATCTTTACAGTTGTTCAAGACTGAACAAGTAATAGAAAACCACAAAAGTGCTGCTTTCTATTTGCTATATCCCAAACTCCTAATTTTGGTTTTCACCTTCTCCTTAATGGCCATTAGACCCAATTGGGGTAGTTAAGCGGGGCCCATAGGCATGACTTGTTGAGATCCAATTGCAGGCCCGAAAACTGGTGGGGCCCAATTAGGCTTCTTTCTTGCGTGTTGCCCACCCGGCCTTGCAACTGGGCTTTAAGGCTTACAACTCATACTTACGGTTTTGGGTGGTGTTTTATGCTTCCAAGGCTGGGCGTGCTCCTATTCAGCAATGGCCGATTTTGGAGTCAAACGCAGGAGCCAATCATATCGCG
This sequence comes from Striga asiatica, assembly GCA_008636005.1. NCBI lineage: Eukaryota > Viridiplantae > Streptophyta > Magnoliopsida > Lamiales > Orobanchaceae > Striga > Striga asiatica. The sequence goes on along the minus strand of BKCP01008292.1, from coordinate 2,083,764 downwards.
CCACGTCATCACTGGGGACCCAGATTTGGCGCGTATTTTTGTGTTTACCGTTATGCTTATTGCATAAAATTAGGCCCCAACTCATCTTTGGCTTCTCAGCTGGGTCGAGATTAACCTTTTTCTTTTTTTTTTTCTTTTTTTTTTAGATCCAAGTTCTTGATCTACGCTAAACTAATTTTAGACCCTAAAGTCTCCCTCTTATTGGGAAGTGAATCGCAATATTTGCTCGACTAGTAGACTCAGGTTTCAGCACTGCTTATACTCATGACTTCATGAAATTCAATTGAGTCGGGTTCTCGGTCTCAATATTCGCACGTCTTGGGACACAAATTTTCGTTCCACTTTCCACATAGAAAATTAGGCATTCACCTACTAATTATTATTATTTTTTTTACTTTCATAGTTACAATTGTTTTTTAATTCTAAATATATGTATATATATATATATATATATTAACTTTCAGTGTTTAACAATAATTTTTTTTTCATTGGTCCTAAACTGCATTATTTTTTTGGTTTATTACTCGTTTAAGAATGATGTTCTCATAGTTTTAATTTCAAATAGAAGAACAATCAGTACTAGACATTAAAATAGAAGAACAATCAGTACTAGACATTTGTGTATATTTTATGTTTCGCTATTTTATCTCATTTTCGAGAGTATTGTCATGGCGAAAAATGAAAGTAAGTGTTGAAATGAACACTTAACCAAGAAATGACTAAACATTGTGTTTTGGAGATGAAGGATTGAAATGTACTTTGCCTAGTTAAGAGGCTGGAAATTGGGGACTGTTTGCAAGACCATATATGAGGGTGACGGTGGGCCTCGCTGACATAGTTCAACTCAACATGTAAAGCCTGAGCCCCACTTTCTTGTACATTTAAAGAGCCAAGCTAGCTCGAACAACTAATGACTTGTCTATGTAATAATAAGTTGAGTCGATTGTGTTCACGATAAATTCAATTAGAGTTTTGATCTAGTTTTAAAATTTACTAAATCAGTCGAAACAATTTTATACACGTCGAACTCGAGCTCACATTTTTATTTGTTTGTTAAACGGGTCAAACCACACTAGCTCGTTTATTAAATGAGCATGAGTTCGAACATGAAGTACTCCGCTCAAATAATCTAGCTAGATGGATATGTAGAAGAGTCAAATTTTGAAAATAACTTTTGTATATCTAATATAAATTACGCTAAAGGGTGAATTTTCGTTGGGGCTTCTAGATTACAGCGTAGTAAATAATATAAAAATTTGAATGTTGATTAGTAAATTAAAAATATCAAGTATAATATTTTATAGTCGTGTTTTATATAGAGATAACCATCCTTTAACAAAGACTTTTGAATTATTAGCTACTATCTTATACATATGACAAATGTTCATTTTAATTGATGTATTACTTTCTATAAAAAATTATAAAGATACTTTTTTTCATCTTGAATTTAATTAGGAAAAATAACATAATACACTAAAACGATGGCTATGACACGGTCTAAACATTCCTGTCATTCTTGACATATGACATGTTATTTAAGGTTCATATGTCACTCCCTTGAATATGTCGCACATATATTATGAGATTTAGTAGTAATTTCATATACTCAAATATCATTTATTTAAAAATTGAGGAAATATATAAACTAAATTGTGAAATTTAAAAATTCAATTGCATACTAAGTATTTAATTTAATGAAAATTCAGCATAATCAAATATTGTCTCGGATAAAATTATCCAAATGAACTATATTTAACTAAATAATAAAATATAAACACAAAAAGAAGACGAAAACAATATTATATGCTAAAAAAGTTATTCACAAAAATGAAAAATAAAAGTGTTAAACACTTCAATCGCAAGTTGGTTGGTAGAATCGAGCTAATGTTAACACAAGTAAACTTAATTGAAAGCACGTAGTGGAAATACACTCAAAGGCCCCGAAAACATGCAATCAAATAATTATCGCTCGGCAAAGAACCAATCGGGCCACTATAATAACACGTGCGGACGCAATTAGTCATATAGTAGACAAACTATAGATAACTCTATAAGAAAGTCCCACATGCATACAATCTTGCCCAAAGACTACCCTAATGGAGTTCCTTAAGTCTAAGTATGATGTTTAACCAAAGCCTCAACCTTTATCAAGTCAAATCATGCAATCGTCGATTAATCGGACGCCTTATTTATCTGACCATCACGCGTCCTGAGTTGTGCTACTTAGTCAATTTAATTACTCGCACAATTGATGCAACAGCTGAGGTAGCAGAGCCATTGGGATGTCGCCCTACGCATTGTTCGCTACCTTCAACGACCGACTTCATTGGAGTTAATTGGCTATTGCGACTCTGACTGGGCCAGTTGTCCCCTCACGCGGAGTACCACTACAGTCTTCATCATCACCTTTGGCGGTTGTCCGGTTTCTTGGCGCATTAAGAAGCAAACAACCGTTTCTCACTCGTCCGCCGAAGCAGAGTATCGTTCAATGACAGTCACCGCAAGCAAACTTATATGGCTTCGCAGTTTGTTTTCTTCTCTCTGTGTCATGCTTTCTAGTCCCATTCGTCGCTCTGCGACGACCTATCGACCCTTCATATATCGGCTAACCCAGTTCACCACGAGTGCACAAAACATATCTAGATTAACTATCATTTTGTTCAGGAGCGCATTCAATCTAGTGAACTAGTTGCCGAGTACGTCCCCTTTCACCATGCCGACATCTTCATGCTCCAAATTAAAGGGAAACATTTGAGATATCATTCGAGATTTACAGGATCCTCTTCCGATAAATTCAAATCCTTGAATATTATGGTCTTTCTTGTATATTAGGTAGTTTCTTTGGGAGGAAGATACTCTTGTATTATATATATCCATATTTTTATAACTCTTGAAAGTAAAAAATCAAATTTATACAATTCTCGTTTTTCTTAGGAAAAAGAAAAAGTCAGAGTATAAACATTATTTTTTGACGATGAAAGAATTTATCAAAGCTAACGTGCCGCTCGACCTGCCACCTTCCGCTACCCTCTTAAACAAACTAAGGCACTCGGCCTAATAGTTCTTGGCCGTTTCCCGACTCCTTCTCTCTAAGCTATGGCGTCTGCAAGCCCTAAGGAGGAGGAGGAGGAGGGTGGATCAGCAGCAATTAAAGAGGATGAGGAAAAGAAAATCGCGAGCTTCCTGGAGGAGATTAAACATTTGACAATATTGACCTCTATGTTGGAACCCAATTGGAATTATAGGTACTCCAGCATTGGGATGGGCTGGATCAGAAGTAGGAGCAGGTAAGTTAGATGTTGTACGCTACCACATGTAATTTATATTTATCCTCTTTGATTGAGTCCTTCTTTTTACTTTTTTTTTTTTTTTTAAATTATTATTTGTAACATGATCTTGATTTGTATAGTATTTGTTCGTTTTTCGTTCAGGATGAAATTGAGAGGGATAGATCTTGGGGATGTGCGACATTATAGTGATGCAGAGCTCTGTGACTTTACTAATGGATACAGTGACGACAACATATTCCGTCTTGCTCGTAATGGCCGATTGTTTAAGGCCAGGGGTTACAATAACAGGAAATTGGCTGTCAGAACTTTGAAAGTATCCTCTCCTTCAGTCAACTATCACATCTTTACTCCGCCTAAACTCCATGTAATAATATATTGCTGAGTTTTTCTGGAAATTTTAATTCCAATGCAAAATGGCCAAAAAACTTTAGGCTGATTAATTGAATCATTTGTTGATTAATTAAAAAACTTGATCATTTATAATTTTAGTCTCCAACATCGCACGAACTACCTACTCATTAAAATGTAAATCAATTTGATTGGTCGCTTATTAAAAATATAACAAAAACAGTAACTATAATCTGTCATAATATTCAACCCCACGATACAATCACATATATATCGTCAGGATTGGGCACATTGAGCCGGCTTAAAGGACAGAGTCCTTGCCTCCAGATCATACCCCACCAAGAAGTTCCCCTGCGCCACGTTACCATAAATAGCACCACCCTCAAACGGCAGAACCGCCAGGCACACCGACTCATCGCTTGTCCGCACCAACAAATTGTCTTGCCCCCACTTCACGTCCGCCCCTTTAAAATGAACCACCACGTCCGGAATCCGCACCTTGTCTTCCCGGCTCATAAAGCACAGGTCCAGCACCCCCTTTGGGTCCTTCACCTCCCTCAGATTCACCGACCTCTTCACCGCCTCCCTCAGCCTCCCATACAACCCCGGCGGCAGCAGCGTCAGCGTAGTCCCCGAGTCCACTATGATGTTCCCTTCCTGGGCCGGGCCCGGCCCGTCGTTAAACCCCAGCCTCTGGCCCCCAACGCTTATCCCTTCCATCGTCGCGTAGTAAAACGTCTGTGGCGACTTCCGGGCCAGAGGGGTCGATACCGTCCCTGGGCCCGCGACCAGGGCCCGGTCCCCGAAGTGCAGCCTGCTCGTGCTCGACTTGTCAGAGACCGTTAGCAGGCAGTATGAGAATTTCCCCTGTGCGAGCGGGCCCAGCTGCCGGACGAGGGAGAGCGGCCCGCCGCCGAGCCCGATTATACCCGACTCCCCACCGTCGAAAAATTTGATGTTGTTTTTGAACCCGCACCCGAACGCGACGTTCGGGACAGAAAAGACGGTTTTGCCCCCACCCAACCCGAAAGTGTCCGTGGACAGCTCGCCACGAGAGTACGACCCATCCAAGTAATCCTCGGAGTAGGCGCAGGTCCCGCGGGTCGTGCTGCAGCTGCTGCCTGGGAAGGAGGTGCAGGCTGGGGTCTTGCAGAGGACCTTTTTGTAAGTGGAGGAGGCTTTTGGGGTGAAGATGGGTAGGGTTTGGTTGAAGCAAGTGAGGCAGGGCTGGCATTGGGTCCATATGAGGTTGCTGCCAGTGTCGGCTATGCCAAGGGACGGGACGGGTGGGGTGCCGAGGGAATATTTTAGTAAGTATTCCCCAGCAGCATTGACGAGGTCGGTATCGGGCAGGGATGATGCGAGGGTATTTTGGGAATTGAAATAGTGGAGGCGTTTGAGAGACCTGAGGAAGGAGTTGGTGAGGCGCTGAGAATGGGAGAGTGAGGGGTCGTAGGATGGAGATTGAGGCGAGTCTCTGTGGATTAGGTCAAGAGTTAGACCGGTACTATGGGCAGTGCTTGTGGCTTCTGGTGAGATAAGGTCACATGTAGAGAAAGGAATGAAAGAAATTGTTATTGCAAATATTGTTTTGAGGATAATGGTAATTGGGACCATTTTTTATTTAAATGGTGATCAATGAGGTTTTTGCGTTTAGGGATGAATGGTAGGGCAGTATTTGTAGTGGTGGAATAATGTTGGAAATTATGGAATTGGGATGCAAATAATTTTCTGATTTGAGAGAATCGGGGCAATTGATTTTCTTATGCAAGTAATTTTCTAATTCAAGTGGTTTTGACTTGATAGACTAGAATAGTTTTTATTCAATCAATGAATTTACCATAACAGCAAGATAATTTGAATTGATAGACTTTAATAGTTTATTCACTCAATGAATTTACCATAACAACAAGATAATTTGAATTGATAGACTTGAATCGTTTATTCACTCGATGGATTTACTATAGCAACAAGATAATTTGTGGATCATTTCCTTGAATGATTTATTCAGTCAATGAATTTACTATAATAACTCAACAATTTCTGGATCAAAGTTTTTTGGATGAGTGTATCCTACTAACTAATCGCGACCCCTACGAGACACGAAATGATATATTTTCCAATAATATTTAACATGTCCAGGTATAAAAATTAATAGAACTTTTTATATATGTAGCAAAAATAAAAAGGTGTCAAACAAACTGAAAAATCATAAATTGTTAGAATGTATCCTTATACACAAGGTTTGTGGTTTGTTATATTGGCGAGTCATCGTCAACGCATAACAATATTTCAAATTATTTCGGTTGGTGATACAGGAGACAACAACGTATAACTATGAAAATTAAGAAATAAGCCAACATGCGATAACTATTTTCAGTAGTACCAGCCGTTAGTTATGAACTCAATCGTGGCGCAAATCGAATTGTTAGTATTCTTCATACAAGATCGTCAAACAACATTTGTTATTTAACATAAATTATGTAAAAAATGACTTCAAATGACAACATAATTCGTAATATCTCATAAAGAGAATCCACAAATTTTTCACAACCATGTTACCGAAAGCAAGTTCATCAATTTCATCTCGAGGGTGAAAATGCGTAGTTTCTCAAGCGTGTTCTTGTCTAACTATTTAAGTTAGATTTGTTCATTTTGTAATTTTTTTTATTATGTCTTGTACTCTTTGTTTGAATTTAATATAAGTTTGTCGTTGCAAGAAAAAAATAGAACAAATGTTTAGGTGAAATTCAATATACTGAAGACGCATACACAAAAACTAAAGAAATCTGAAATGGTATGATTCTCNTTACTTAATATGAAAAGTTTGTAAAGTAATTTCAAGCCAAAATAAAATATTTGTCAAGTCGGGAGCCGGCTTTGGTTTCTTCGGTTGGGGACGGGCCAATTTCGGGTTTGATTCGGGGTTCGGGTGCGGCTTCTGTATAGGCGGTTCGGCAGTTTCGGAAGCAGTCTTGGACTTAGGATCTTGCTGGGAGTTGACCGATCTCTGTTGGTTCGGGCGTGTTCGTTATGCTGGGGAAGGGCTTCGTATATTGTTTAGGTTTTTGTTTTTGTCCGTTTTATGTTGATTGTGTTTGTTTAGGTTGTGTTTTGTGTTTTTGGTTTGGGTCGTTGACCCCTGTGAGCCCGAGTGTCAAACTTAATACTCCGTTGGGGTCCGACACTAGGGTATTACCCTGTTGGGGTCCTTGTAGTTGTTCTAATTGTTAGTGTTGTTGGTTAGTTTAGTTGTAAGTGTGTTTTTTATTCTAGCGTTGCTAGTCGGGATTCTAGGCGGGCTTCTGACCTGTCCTCCTACTTTTTCAGCTGTTGGCTGCTGTGTATTCAGCCGTTGGCTGCTGTGTATTCGCACATTTGTGCATTTTGATTTATAAAATTATCTATCGTTTCGAGAAAAAAAAAATCACAAGTGTGTATATATATGATAGAACACTTTATACATAATACTAGTGTGTAACTCGTTTATTCGGGGAATATAATAAGTTAAAATTTATTAATAAATAAAAGTCATGTTGAATACGTAGGGAAATTGTCCAATAGACTAATATTTTAAGCTTTTTCTATTAGTTACACGTGAAACAACAACATAATTGGTCGTGACTAAAAATAGGTTTTTCGATAATATGAAACGTGCGACAGTGACACTTGTTTGTGGTCATGGCATACGAAACCATAAGTGGGAACTGTCGCCGCTGGAACTTAAATGCAACCCTAAGATCGGAAAGAGTTTTATTCATTCTAAGAATAAACACCGTCTTCTGATCTAATGAACTAAACAAACAACAATTACGGATTGAAAGTCTAATTTAGATATAGATACGAAAAGCCTAATCTAGGTGATCAATCTAAATAAGACTCAACACATCATGGTTAATTATTCAAAATAACACAAGCAATTCCAAAAAGATATCTCAATAATCAACCACGAAAATCAATCAAACATCATCAAGTCATAGGGTTCGACTTCACCGGAACTAGAAATAAAAACTATTCTAACATAATAAATAAAAGTAAATAACAAATAAAAGAGAGAGATTAATTACCTCCCTCGTGTGCGAGAGCAGTCTCCCTCCGCGATTAATGTACTTCCTCGTGTCTATGTAAGTTCTCGTGCGTCTGCTCCGTTCTCTGTTTTGCGGCTCTGTGCGGCGGCTTTTTCTTTGCCGTGAATGTCTTGAAAATAAAGTGCTAAGCCAAATAAATCCTCCCCCAAGCAAACGTGTCCAAGCATTCACAAATAATCTCATTAGTGGGCCCTATGGCCTTTTAACTATTTCTTAAACTCCCATTCCACAACTTCCACCAATTTCATGCGTACATAAATATATTTGGGCTTTAGATTTAAGCAAATATCACCATGTACCCACTAATCAATATGGAACTTGATTATCACTAGTATGGTGCCCAATACTCCAGCTTCGCGTTCAACGTACCGTCGTTCGTATTATTAATAAATCATAAAAAATATCAAAGCAAATAAATCCATCTAATAAATAAATAACCCGAAAATTACATAAGTGCGATAAAATCAAGCATATAAAAATACACTAATAAATATATCAAATACACACTTTTTCCCGACCAATCATATGTATTTACTAATTTCGACCTCAAATTGACCTATAAACCTTGGAAATGATAACGATTTTGTTGTCCCATTTTGCATGTAAATTTGTTACAAAAGTGTGAGATATATTTGATTTATTTGATTTGAACAAAGGGCCTCTGTTCAATACATAATTGTTCGAACAGGGCCAGTGTTCAAAATTACACACACCCCTAGTAATTTTATGTTCATGAAAATATAAGACTGAAAAAACTTACACAAGTTTATGATATTATACAAAAAGAAATTAGGTAAAACAATAAACACACTTTAAAATATGACTTGTATCAGTATTTTTATCAGGTCTGTTTCGGTTGATCCGTCTTCCATGAGTTGTGTTATGTCGACTTGTAGCACCTTGGTTACCTTGTTTTTCCATGCTTGTACTTTCCTTCTAATTCAATGTTGGCAATTACAATCAATTTCGGAATAGTTATGGTAGAATCTTCAAATGAACACCTAATTAGTTTGATTCAATCGTTGCATTTAATCAAACAAAGAAGAAAATAATGAGAAAAGTAAAATAGATACACTGTGTACCTCTTCTGTGGCGTGGTTTGTATATAAGAATAAATAACTGATCTTAGGTTTATATATGTGCTTATCGGATATTGTTAGATATGTGTTAAAAAATTCGGATTTAGATTTTAGTGTATCTCTTAAGAATTTTAATTTAATGGATAAATGTTTATATTAGTCAATCGTTTATTGTTGATTAGTTTAGATGTCAAAAAAATAAGATTTTTTAGGTTGTGATAATATCGAATAGATTAGTTTTGACTATAGTTGGCAACAGATTTACGATTTTATTGCTCACACGGTTTAAGTAAATATATAGCATATTTTATAAAAATTACATCCAATAGGAATCCAATTGATTTTTATAACTAATAATAACATTTTCTAATTAGCATATTTATAATTTGATTCTACATAGAATTTTTTTGAACATATTTTTTATAAGCCTTATTACTTATTAATATTATATTTAATTATTAGAATAAAAATCACATCTATTAGATCATGCACATAAGCTGTTTATACTTATTTATAGATGGATGCATCAATGTGTTTAATTTAATTGATGTTGAAATTGCGTGTAAATGCAATATTTTACATTATTGTGCAGGTTGGCGACGATATTCAATGATACATGAAGATTTGAAACAAATTATTTTTATTTACAGTAAAAATAAATTTGATTTATCATCAATTGCATAATTGTTAGAAATAAATCAGATTTTATATCCATTTCATAATTTTTATTAATTACTAATTAGGATGATTTTTTGTAATCAATTTTTTGGAAGAAGAATTGTGAGAAGATTATTTGATTTAAAATGAAACATTCTTTAAAGAGATTTGATAAATCTCGAATATGTGTAGATCTCAATTTTAATATAATTTCTGCACAATTTATATGCAAATAACAATATCGTTGTAATTAAGATTAAAGTGTGTTACTGTTTCTTAAAAATATATGGTAAATTTGGATTAGTGTAATTTTAATTTTTGAAGTTGAATTTGATTGGCCTTTTCTAACAAAAGATTCGATTATTATAGTGATAATTTTTTTAAAAGATATTGTTGCGTGAAACGTGGGATGTTTATTTCATACTCTAAAAAAAATTGGACTAATTGGCAACTAATAGATATTTGGATCAGATTAAATAGCAACTAACTGATTTGTAGATGATTTAAATTAAAAGATAATAAAAAAAACTAATGGATTTTCGGATTTTTTAATTAATTTCCAAAAGAGGGAAGTCAAGAGTGTTACACCTGCTTTTTTAACTTTCCATAAGTGATTTTAACATCAACCATTTTAGACATATATGGATAAATTTTATTTTAAATCTTTTTATATTGTATTAATTATTTACAATTATAAATAATATTAACGTAAATTAAATATCTATCATTGCATAAGAAAAATTACTTCTATAAATTTTTATAAATAATAATAACGACACTATATGACAACATGTATTAATTTTAGAATAAAATTATAGTTGAGTATTATATGATGAATAAAATAAGTAAAACTACTATATTTTTCCGTTATCATGAAATAAATATATTCATTTAAATTCTATTTATATTAGTGTAAACGACTTAGCATGCTAATATATTGATTAACTTACAAGCTAGCTCTAATAGCCTCAGGTGTAACGATCGAAAAAAAAAAATATAAGAACAAACGAAAAATAGATAATTCAATACTATTATTTTTGGGGTTGAACCAACAGGCCTATCGAACTTGGCCACTGAATATCTTCGTCTGTGTGCATCGCAAGAACTACATGTAATCGTTAAAATCTGAATCAATTTGATTGATCATTTATTAAAAAATAACAATAATAATAATAACTATAATCTGCCTCAACCCCACAATACCCAATGCATCACATATATCATCAGGATTGGGCACATTGAGCCGGCTTAAAGGACAAAGTCCTTGCCTCCAGATCATACCCCACCAAGAAGTTCCCCTGCGCCAAGTTACCATAAACAGCATCACCCTCCGCTGCCACAGCCGCCAGGCACACCGACTCATCGCTCGTACGGACCAACAAATTGTCTTGCCCCCACTTCACGTCCGCCCCCTTAAAATGAACCACCACGTCCGGAATCCGCACCTTGTCTTCCCGGCTCATAAAGCACAGGTCCAGCACCCCCTGATGGTTCCGGTTCTCCCTCAGATTCACCGACCTCTTCACCGCCTCCCTCAGCCTCCCGTACAACCCCGGCGGGAGCACCGTCAGCGTGGTCCCCGAGTCCACTATGGTGTTCCCTTCCCGGGCCCGGCCCGGCCCGTCGTTGAACCCCAGCCTCTGGTCCCCAACGCTGATCCCTTCCATCGTCGCGTAATAAAACGTCTGCAGCGACTTCCGGGCCAGAGGGGTCGACACCGTCCCTGGGCCCGCCACCACGGCCCGATCCCCGAAATGCAGCCTGCTCGTGTTCGACTTGTCAGACAGCGTGAGCAGGCAGTAGGAGAATTTCCCCCCTGCGAGCGGGCCCAGCTGCCGGACGAGGGAGAGCGGCCCGCCGCCGAGCCCGACTATGCCCGACTCTCCACCGTCGAAATGGATGTTGTTCCTGAACCCGCACCCGAACACGACGTTCGGGACGGAAAAGACGGTTTTGCCCCCGCCCAGCCTGATAGTGTCCGTGGACAGCTCGCCCCGAGTGTACGTCCCGTCCACGTAATCCTCGGAGTAGTCGCAGGTCCCGCGGCTCGTGCTGCAGCTGCTACCCAGGAATGAGGTGCAGGCTGGGGTCTTGCAGAGGACTTTTTTGTAAGTGGAGGAGGCTTTTGGCGCGAAGATGGGTAGGGTTTGGTTGAAGCAAGTGAGGCAGGGCTGGCATTGGATCCATGTGAGGTCGCTGCCAGTGTCGGCTATGCCGAGGGACGGGACGGGTGGGGTGCCGAGGGAATATTTGAGGAGGTATTCTCCAGGAACATTGACGAGGTCGGTATCGGGCAGGGATGATGCGAGGACATTTAGGGAATTGAAATGATGGTGGCGTTTGAGAGACCTGAGGAAGGAGTTGGTGAGGCGCTGAGAATCGGAGAGTGAGGGGTCGTAGGATGGTGATTGAGGCGAGTCTCTGTGGATTAGGTCCAGGGTTAGACCGCTACTATTGGTAGTGCTTGTTGCTTCTGGTGAGATAAGATCACATGTAGAAAGGGGAATGAAGGAAATTACTAGTGCGAATATTGTTTTGAGAATAATGTTAATTGGGACCATTTTTGTCTCTCTTCTTTTTTTCTTACAAGATTTTAATTAAAATAGTGATCAATGAGGTTTTTGCGTTTAGGGATGAAGGGTAGGGCAATATTTATAGGGGTTGAATGTTGGAAATTTTGGAATTGGGATGCAAGTAAATTTCTGATTCAAGTGATGCATGCTTGATATGAATGAGTGGATTTAGTGCTTTGGGCAATTGATTTTCTTGTGCGAGTAATTTTCTGATTCTAAGTGGATTTAGTGATGCATTCTCAAAGAATTTACTATAACAGCAAGATAATTTGTGGATCAAATTCTTGAATGGTTTATTCAGTCAATGAGTTCAATATAATAGCACAACGATTTCGGGATCAAATTACTTTGGGTGAGCGTATCATATTGCCNAAATATGAAATATTTAAGATTCGTACGATTAAAATTTGTAATTCGGATATGAGATGAAAAATGGGGAAAATATTTTGAAAAGTCGTATTATTTCAGGGCTATGGAGGAAGAAATGTTGTCTCTCCAGAAGAATCAAACTTGGAAAGTGACGCAACTATCAAAAGGCAAAAGGACAATAGGATGCAAGTGGGTATTTGTAAAGAAAGATGGATTTCCTCAGAAAAATGATATGCGCTACAAGGCAAGATTGGTGGCTAAAGGTTTCGCTCAGAAGGAAGGAGTTGATTATAATGAAGTGTTTTCTCCAGTTGTTAAGCACTCTTCCATTAGAATTTTGTTGGTCTTAGCAGCACAGTTGGATAAGCGAAGATCAACGACTGTATATTTGTTCACTTTTGCGAAAGCTCCAGTTAGTGGGAAATCTACTTTACAGTCCACAATTGTTTTGTCTACAACATAGGCGGCTTATATGGCGGTTACTGAAGCTGTGAAGGATGTTATTTGGCTTCGATGTTTTGTTTGAAGACTTAGTAGTTGGTCAAAAGCACGTCTTAGTGCATTGTGACAGTCAGACCGCTATTCACTTAGCGAAAAATAAGCATTTCATGCAAGAACGAAACATATTGATGTTCGCTATTACTTTGTGCGGAAGCGTTGTGTTGAAGAAGATCAAAACAACGGAGAATCCTGCAGATATGATGACCAAGGTAGTGATAGCAGTCAAGTTTGAACATAGTTTAGACTTGACCAACATTCTGCATAATTAAGCTGGCACCGAGAGGCACATTTGGAGGCACCGCTAGCATTTGGAGTCATTTTTGGTAAGTTTTCGAAGCGAGAAAATGAGAAAAAAGATGAAACCGATGGTGGTGTTCCACAAAGTCGAAATGTTGACACCAAATAAATTATGGGGCCCTTCCTTTAGCGTCAAACTGTTGATGAACGGATCCTATCAACGGTTAAAATAAAGAGTTATGGTAGTGAAAAGATAAAATGAGAGAGATATACGATGAAAATGGAGTTTCTTATACAATTACGAGGTCAGCACTTCTGTTATACTTAGCATTTTTTTTGGGAATTTATTACAGACTTAGAGAGAGAGAAAATGTGGAAAGAATGTAGTAGTTGATGGTTTCAACAACTCAAAATAAATGAGATGGGTCTTCTATTTATAGTAGCCTTAAATTCGACACTGTTCACGCACTGTTTCTGCTGTCCCGTCGCACAGTGATTCCACATAGCAGGTCGGCGTCGTTCTGACAGATATTAAATGCGATTTGAGGTTTCCCTAATCATTGTCTGTCAGGCATTTAATGCTCCCCTGCTGAGCATTTAATGCGGACAGGTCTTTCTGCCGAGCTAGGTACTCTAGGTTGTCAGGGTATGGGGGCGCGTCCCATCAGTAATCATTAGTTGACAAGTGGCAATATTTCACTAATTTCAGTTCTCGCTGGAGCTCGGATGCCGACTTCGTAAAGTCTTCAAGTCAAACCTTTTTCATCGATTCATTCTCCAAGCTCCGAGACTCCATCTATCTGTTCGGCATCCTAGGTCGATACATGGGCTTTTTGGGAGAAAAACGAGCAGACAGATATGTAAATTACCTTAAATATAATCATTATATCTATTTCATTCAATCTATCCTAAAATTAAAACATGTGAAAATGGATAATATAAACATAGATTATGCATCATATAGATATTCATCATAAGATATTTAATAAAGTAGTTTGTGAATGTGGAAATGGTGAGCAGAAATTGGAAGTCGGGGACGGCAGTAAAATTGCAAAAATTTTGATGCAATTACACTTGAAAAAGAATGATGCGTGTATCGTGCTGAGTTGTTTTACCAATGTACTAGGAAAATATGTGGAAACGTAAAAATACCATGATTAAAAAGTCATTAAAGTCTTATAGATCACATTCATGTCTTCACGAGTAGATTGCCATATGCATAAACATCTGCAATAGTAGAATTCATCGCACAGGTGGGAAAATTGTTAAAAATCCATCACAACAATTTCTTGTGCAATAGCAACCCACAATACAAGTAGATTGGGCCAATTCACCAACATCATTTTGGTCATAATAATGTAGCATTGAACTTCCATACACAGAATCCATTAAATAAAAACCCGCGAAAATAAATTATATTTAAATGATCTTGAAATACCGATTAACACCTTTGCTACCAGTTAACTGCTGCAAACTAGTGTTCTAGCTACATCCAACTCAATCAGTCCATGACGAGCCACTATTGGGCGTTTAGCAATCAGATCTTCCAAATTCTTGACCACTGTCCCCATATCAGGTCGACAGGTCGGGTCCTTGTTCACACACAACATGGCCAAACCAATGATTCCAGATTTAGCATGCTCATCCATCTTAAAACTATCACTCACCACTGGCACATTTCCACTCTTTATCAATTTATAGAACCATGTAGCCCCTTGTTTCTTACAGACCAGATTCAAGAGTAGAATGCCATATGCACACACATCTGATTTCATTGACCACATACCTACTGCACAATATGAAAAATGTGGCTTCAACCAAAAAATCAAGATACAAATTAAATGTAAGGGTTCATATTCAAATTGTAAAGAATGAACTTACAAAGCTGATTACAACTACTATAAGTGTAATCAACTGTTAATAAAGAGATGTATGAGAACAACACAACACAGAATATGCACATCAATAAGACATTATACCTGGATATTTGTAAACCTCCGGAGCGTAATATCCAAGATCTTTATAGAAGCCTTGAGCCTCAAACTTCTCATCCTTGTTTTTGACACGTTTATGAAAACCAAAATCAAAGAACTTAGCATTCAAGTCCTGCAACAAATTCAGTAACTCACTCAACAACAACAGTAAATGAAAGACCTTTTGAAAACGGATGGAAAAATGCATCTAAGTAATAAGATAATCGCTAATGAAATTTGAGTGTGAACCTAATCGATGATTATGTCCTTGGCATCAATACTCCCATAAATGATCAGATTTTCATGAGATAATTTCAAGAGGCGGCCAAAATCCATAGCCACTTTCATACGAGCGTCCCATCCAAAATCATCTGCACGGCAGATTACAAATAACAGAGGCTAGTTTAGGACACTGGCTAATAGATATAAAATTCCAACGTACAATTATGTAACAAGAATCGTTAGGGGCCCACCGGAAGTGAGGAGTTCATGGACTCTTGTTTTTGGATCAAGATCAAACACAAATGCCAACATTCTTTCACAGCTATATCCAATCAGTTTGACAAAGTTGGGATGAGATTTGATCAAGGGATCTCTAAGAAGCACAATATCAGCCTATGCATGACAGCAGCATTAACACATTATGCTCTTGAATGTAAATTAATAAATTCTAGTAGAATAATCAAGTGAACTGCTAGAACAATTAACAAAGTGAAAAAGAAAAACTCAGCAATATATTATTACATGGAGTTTAGGCGGAGTTAGATATGATAGTCGACTGAAAGGAGAGGATACATCTAAAGTTCTGACGGCCAATTTCCTGTTATTGTAACCCCTGGCCTTAAACAATCGGCCATTACGAGCAAGACAGAATATGTTGTCCTCACTGTATCTATTAGTAAAGTCACAGATCTCTGCATCACTATAATGTCGCACTTCCCCAAGATCTATCCCTCTCAATTTCATCCTTAACGAAAAACGAACAAATACTATCCAAATCAAGAACATGTTACAANCATTAAAAAAAAAAAAAAAAAGAAAGAAGAACTCAATCAAGGAGGAGAAATATAAATTACATGTGGTAGCGTATTACATATAACTTACCTGCTCATACTTGTGATCCAGCCCATCCAAATGGTGGAGTGCATATAGCCCCATTTGAGTTCCAACATAGAGGGCAATATTGTCAAATCTTTAATCTCCTCCAGGAAGCTCGCGATTTTCTTTTCCTCATCCTCTTTAATGGCGGCTGATCCACCCTCCTCCTCCTCCTCCATACCTTCTTTTTAGTGCAACATTTCACGGCTTGCAGACGCCATACGTTGGAGAGCGCTAACTTAGGCGAGGAAGAAAAGGGTTTTCTGAATTGATAGAAATAAAGGGTTTTCTTAGACATGGCCACGGGCCAGAAATCGGACCGGCTCGCCCTAGTCGGTTTTTGAACCGGCCCATAATCCCTTAAGGGCCGGTTAAGGGTCATGTGGTACTCATTTTTGACTCGCCGGACCAGGCCGGGTCCAGATTTTTCGACGGGCTACAGTTACAAATTTATTTTTTATTTATTTATTTTTTTTAACCGGCGATTCACTGAACCACCGGGCCGGGCCGGTTCAATAAGTGGGCCGATCACGGGCCTAGGTTTTGAGACCCGCCGACCCGGCGGGCCGGGCCGGTCCGGGCCATGGTCCGTTGACTGGCCACCTCTAGGTTTTCTCAAAAAGAAATTGTGCAAATGAAATGACCTTTACTTACCGAAGAAGAAATTTATATATATATATATATAATATAATTGTTGCCAAGCTTCAATAAATTTTATTCAACCAACAATTAATAATAATAGTAGTTCATTTAATAAAAATAAGTGTTCATTTAATAAAAATATGATCACCATCTAATAAGAATATGTATATAAATAACTTATAATATTTAATACCATTATCTAACTTATAATTTTAATTTATATGTATATAAATAACTTATAATATTTTATTTATATTTGTGCAAATGCACAGGGTCGAATACTAGTAGAAAAGAAAGTGTAATGATCGAAATATTACTATTACAATACTCGTGTAGTACACGAATGTTGAGTTAAAAAATATATGATAAAAGTTATTGCTAAAATAATACTTCAAAATTTTAATGGACTAATTGATGAAAAAAAAAGGATAGACAGTGCAAAGAATGATTTGTAAGTCCTAATTTAAGAGAAAAATATGAGAGGAAGTTAAATATGGTCACATTGCTATTTGTCCAGACTAAGAAGAAAATGTTTACTAAGAGAAAAAAATAACAAAATTAAATATACTTTTACCAAGTTTAAAAAAAGCTATTTATGTTTAATACCAAGTCTAACTCTAAAGCAAAAATAAATATACAAACAACATTACGAAACATAGATTTTCGTCATGTCAGCATCCGAAGCGTGAGAATCCGCCACTTAGGCACAGCTACAGCTACATTGTTCAGCTTCCCCTCACTTGAACTATCTTTTCTTTTCTGGAATCATGTGTAGAAAAGTTTCAGGTTTGATTTCGTAAGACGGGTGGATTGTTGTTGGCTACCTTCTTGTTGTTTGATGGCTTTAAATAAGCGCCGAGACGGAGTTCGATCACACATACTTTGAATTAATATAAAGGGTGGGATTATGTATTACTTTGTACATTAATATAATTATCAAATTTGATGAGTTTAGATTGCAGGCCCTTTGGATATGGAACAAAATTTACTCTCACACACACACACACACACACACACACACACATATATATATATATGTATATATATATATATATATATATATATATATAAGGTTTGATTATATTTTAAATAGTGACTATTTCCCTCCAAAAAAAGTTATTTACTATTTCGGAAAATTAATTTAACAATTTATGGTATATTTCAAATAATCACATATGGTAATTGCAGCTCATTATTTAAGGAAGTAAATTAAACATATTTTAAGATACCTTAATTACTCAAATCATGTGAATTAATTAATATATGGTATATAGTGGACAAATTTATTTTTGGTATTGATGGTTGTTTCTATNTATTTTTTTTATAGAAAAAGCTCTGGTCAAAATTTTTTTTTTTTTTGTATAATTAGTGGGTCTCAATTTAATTCATTTTCTGTTACAACTTTTCAAATAATTTTTTTGTGGAATGCACTGCTCATTTTTTTAGCATGATAAAGAGTGTCAATTTTTTCGGCATAAAAAATCTTATGATTGATTGCTTTTACTCAACTACTTAAAGTTTTTGATTTGGATATTTTATTCAAAAATAAATTTATTTTAATTAATTAAACAATATTTTTATATTTATACTTATTATTCACATAGGTTTTTAAATATATGATAAAATCCTACCAAAATAACTATTTTATGGAATCACTTTATAGTCAAATCGAATTTCTTAATAAAATTTTGAAATGACACATATTTTGAAATGATATAATATAATTTATTATCAATTATGTGCAACGCACATGATGTGTACTAATTTTAAATAGACATTTTATGTAATTTTTCACAATTTAAATTTTATATAACATTGTCAATAAATTATATAGGTACATTGTATTACATATTGATTCCATATTTCTAATTTAAAAATATTATTAATGAAAATTTTTATAAATATTAATTAATATCTCTTACCCGTGCATCGCACGGGATTCGTACTAGTATATATATAAAGGTTTGATTATTTTTAAATAGTAACTATTTCCCTAAAAAAAGTCTATTTACTATTTCGGAAAATTAATTAACAATTTATGATATATTTCAAATAATCAGTTATGGAAATTGCGGCTCATTATTTAAAAAAATAATTAACCATAAAAATCATTTTTAAGGTACATTAATTACTCAAATAATGTAAATTTGGCTGATTTATCCAAATATGGTAATTTTGGCTGCAATATCAATTGTGTGATTTGGTAAAAATTGCCAACTAAATTGTGTAATTTATAATTTAAAAAGTGTTTTATATTTTTTGTATAAATAATTACTACAATTATGAAAATATCGACAACAATAACCATTATGCGATTTGCAAAAAACTATTCAAAAAATTAGTGTTAATGTCAAAAACTGTTCATTGGGATGGAAGTATTTGCCTCTAATCACCCTACTCATCAAAATATTGGGCTTAGTTAATAATCTCCATAATTGCTTAACCAACAAGGCTTCATTAAACTCTTTAATCTCTTTGAACCCCAACCCCCCATCCATCTTAGGTCTAGCCAATTTGTCCCAACTAGCCCAATGAATCCTATTGCCCCCTTCCCCATTCTTACCCCACCAAAACCCTGCTACAACCCTACCAATATCCTCACACACACTCATAGGAATTTTGAAAACTGACATACATAATTAGGCAAAGCACTAATTAAAAACAGTTTTTATCATGATTTCCCTCCCTGCCTCACTAAGGAATCTATTCTTCCAGCTAGTAACTTTAGCCACTACACTCTCTTTCACAAAGGCAAACGTCTCTCTCTTGTTCCTGCCAATACCCAAGGGTAATCCTAGGTATTTGGCCTTTTTAGCCTAAATAATCCCATGAAATTTCCTGCAAATCTCAACTTTAACAGTCTCAGAAGTGGTCTTGGAAAAGAAGATGCTAGACTTATTCAAATTAACCGCTTGACCCAAGGCACCACAGTAGACAGATATGATATCAAACAAAACATTAGCATGGTGATAATCAGCTTTGCACAAGATCAAGGAATCATCAGCGAAAAAAAGATGGGAGATAGTAGGAGAAAATTTACTAAGCTTTAGCCCCTGAAAAGATTGAAACTCACAAGCCTGATGGATTAAATTAGAGAAAGCTTCTGATAAAATAATAAAAAGGTAAGGGGACAGAGGGTCCCCTTGCCTCAGCCCCCTAGAAGGGATAAGATTACCACAAGCTTGCCCATCAAAATTAAAAGAAAAAGAAGAAGAAGAAAGACGGCTCTCACCCACCTCAAGAAAAGATCACAAATCCCATCTTCTTACCCACAAGAATAAGAAAATCCCACTCCACCCGGTCTTAGCCTTTCGCCATATCTAATTTGAGGGTCATAAAGGCAGTTTTCCCTCTTTTTTTACTATTCAAAAAGTGGATGCATTCATTGGCCAATATAACAATATCTAGTATTTGCCTATTAGGAACAAAAGCTGCTTGTGCTTGGGAAATACACACAGAAAGGGATGACTTGAGTCTATTGGCCAAGAGTTTAGCAATTGGACATGAGTCTATGAAAAGTGAATAAAATGTAACTCGTAATCATCATTTTATCCCAGGCTTTCCGTCCAATTGGACATGATCTACTTGCTCCAAATCTCTACATTAGAATTGCATAAATATATTTGGTAAGGTAATCAAAACCTTCAACTATAATTAGTTTACAAAGGGAAAAAGAGAGAACAAAATAAGAACGCTCAGGCATATTTATGTATATATAGCAAATGGCATCCACTTTTTCATTAGTCACGAACATTGCAGAAAGAAAAAAATTACATATATACTAAAGTCTGCTGTCTCCCAGCAGAGCCCAAACTATTATAAGGAAAGCAAATTAGACAAATATTATTTATTCGATTACTAACAGCTAATTAACTAATTAGATGCCATGCAACTCAGTTAAGCATGCCCCATATCAAACTTCACAATGCCTGGGCATGTTCTGGGGCAGAGATATTACTGGCTCGACTTCATTTTTGCACGACAGGGGCACGGACGGAATTTTGTCGATTGTGTTATTAATCTTTATGATCTCGACCTTTTTTTTGTCCTCATGATCGAGTACCACAACTTGCTTTTGTGTCTGAGGAAGTTTTTGCTCTTCCATTTTTTTGTTTTTTGGGTTTTTGTACATTAGGTAGAGCACCATTTGGAGGATGCCGAAGGTGAACCCTAGCACGTTCGGAATCTGTATATACAATTGACAACAAAGGATGAATATATAGGTAACATAATTTTTGAATGTTTTTTATTAATATTGCTTAATATTTGAATGATGTTTATATACTTACCGCAATGTTAAAGTCTTTTAGCAATAAGCCGTAGAAAAACCACATAACCGCGCTAAGGGTGAGGAAGAACGATAAAAGGAACGGCATGTGCTCCACGCTCTTGGTTCGTATAACATGTCTCTGCAAAATTTATATAAATATATATAAATATCCACACTTATAATAATTTACATACTTAATTTATTCTCTCTATATATGTACATATTGTATTTCTTGTTCAATCCATTTTATTATACTCACCACAATGCATAAGGGGGCAACAAACACACACAAAGAAAAGATTAGGCAAATCCACCCAACAATGGTGGCACGTTGCACGGGACTTTTCACGAGGAAATGAGTCACAACAATCAATCCCACCCCACATCCCATGAGCAAACCAAGAAGCTTCGCCGTTTGAATCTGCATTAATTCAATTAAATGTGAAAAAAGATGCAACTCATATTTTTCTTTTAAAAAAAATGTGAAATAACTATTTAATTAGTAATTTTATTATTATTATTTTTTTTACGTACCTTTCCTGACTTTGAGGCGTAGACAACATAAAGTACAATGTAAATTGTCTCAATAACAATGCCGACCGAGTTTATGGTGATGAGAAGTGTGGTGTTAGTCTTGAGGAAGGCATAGTATATCCATAGCACGGCACTGAATAGAGCGACGACATATGGGATTGACTGATAGCCTTCGCTCGATTTTTTCTTGTAAATTTGGTAGAAAGTCGAGCTGCAATAAATTTATTTAGATTAATTAGACAACACATATATAGATATGTATGGTAGAATGATTTAAGGAAGTTGATTGTAATAACTTTTTTCTTACATAGGAGCAAGAAACACCATGAACGAGACAATATTGCCTGCACAATCAAAATAAAAGTATTATTATGGCATAATTCGTGAAACTATTTAACTAAAATTCATAACATATATTTTTTTTCCATCGCACAACATGATTTTACATTCTTTATCGATCATGTCTTTTTACGACTTGGCAAGTGTTTATGAAGTTGTGAAACAAGTACATAAGTAAAATCTATGCTATATTTGTGTAAGAAAATCATATGTGACTTGTGCATGATTGTGCCATGCCCTGTTAATTACTGAATTTAATGATTGGAAAACTATACAATTTATGATAAATCAATTTTTAAATGCACGTGTAACAGGAGAAGCCAAAAAAAAAATAATAAATAAAATTACAAACAATAATTAAAATTACTATATTGATTTACCAAGAAGTCCAAACACAAAAGCCCAGTGTCCTGCGAGAAATGCCATTTTTTTATTTTCTTTCCTCTCGCTGGGAAAGCTTTACACTTAAGAATTTGGATTTCAAAAATGAAAACTTAGTGTGTTTGATGGGCTAACAATGAATGGCTATGGTCCGTATTTATAAAGAACAAATACGGGCACTTGTAACGTTACCCACAAATCTGATTAACATTAAAGTGCATGCATAAAAGAAGAGCACCAACTTTTTTTTTGCTTTTGGATAATCGTATTTTGCAGCACGGAGGGCACGTCCGTCAATTCACCTCATCCGTGTAAATCATGCAAGCTTTTGAATTTCTGAAAACAGTATGTGGATTCCATTTTCGGGTGAATTTTAATTTCTGCCCCCTCAATTATAGACATATGGCGTTTTTCCTACTTATAACATAATGTACCATGTTGCTAACATTTTAAAATGTAAATAGAAAACATTTCGTAGCAATTGGAATCATTTTTGCTTTTTTTATCTGAACTTAATAATATACATCTTTAACTAGATCAACAACAAAATATTGACCTATTCAATGTTTAGTCATAAACTTATATAGACATTTTGTTTTGAAATACTCAATGTATAAAGTTTAAACTTAAGAGAAAAATTCCATATCCCCTCTATATATCCCCTCTATATATAATTTTAGAATGCTTCGGAATCATATTTGGCAAAAAATTATGCTTTGGAGTTAGGGTTGGATATAAATTAATATTTATATTAATTTTATTTTAAATCGTTTCATATTATAGCCATTGAATTGATAATATATTTTAAAAGTTGATAACTTTTATATTTCTTATCGGTTTTACATATATAATATATCAAATTAATCATCTTTTGATGAGCTTCGATTTGACATCCATATTGTATATAAAATAAATAATTATATTTATCTTTATAATAATAAAAAAAATTATTTATTAACATTAATTAGAAAATAAAATTATTATCAATTAATATATTTATGTTTAATGTAGTTATATGTTATAAGGTAAAAAATTTATTATAATATTGCACATAAGTCGCACAAGTAACATGTGTCATACTAAAATATATAATAATATATACTCCATCCTATTTTCATTATCTGTCACTTTGGCTTAATTGATCATTGATAAAATAAATGTCGTTTTAGATATTTTGTTAATATTTTTTTATTTTTACCTCTCTATCTAACACACAGTGTCTCTTCATATCTCATCTTCATCATTTCCCATAACATCCATTAAATAGGGTTAATATTATCAAGAAAAAAAAATCTTAATTAGCGTGTTGCATTCGAATAGATATTATGAAATCTGTTTGTATTTTACTATTTATTTATATATATAATACAAAACAGTAATATACATCCTTATAAATAAAATTTAAATTTATTTATCAAACTAAATTAAATTATATCAAATAAAATTATAAATTATATTATAAAGTAATAGAAATTGGTATGTATTCTTTTAAAAATGATATTTATTTCAAATCTAATTGGTATGTTGTTTATGTAATAAAAATAAATAATTATTTATTTAAATTCTAAAATTACATATAAAGTTAAAAAATTGTTAAGCACGACTGATACGACACTTGATGTATTAGGCATCTAATTAAGTAAAAAAATTAATCTACGTTGTTTAATATTAAATAAATATATTCTACACTTATGCATATACATATCACCATATTATTTCTATTTATTTAAGATATATATTTTGTACTTATGTAATAGTAAATAATATTGATATTTTTATATGATACAAGTAAAAAATTCAACACGGGTTGACATTTTCATTAAATGTACGGGTGTTTAATTATTATGATTAAAAAAATATAATTTGACAATTTAATTAAAACCCAAAGTAATGTTTTATATAAAATTAAATTATTTTAGTTTTTTAAAAAAATAAAAAATTTAATATTTTTGCAAAAACTTTCTAATTCAACACCCATGTAATACATGGGTACTGTACTAGTTCTAACATAAACACCATGCATTCAAGATTAATTAAAGTGGAAAATTGTGAAATCATGATGACATCAATGTTTTTTGATCGAATTAATGATTAATTCCACCAGAGTTTAAATTAACTTCACATAATTAAAGGATGATGATTAATTTGACAACACCACTAATTAAGTATTATACAATATTTAGCAAAAGAAAGCAATATGATGGTATCTAAATATATATGAAGATATCGTGTAATTTTGTAAGAAAAAGATTTGATTTTTTATTTGGTGCAGTGAGTTATTTAAGTAGCAATAGCTTTCTTGATACAACCACTCTCTGAGCCTCATTACATATATATACACATTATAGGTCAGTGGATACTATATTTTTTATTCTTAATTATCTAGATTTTTTCCACCGCCTTAGACTAGATTTTTGTCTAGATTCTTTTGCCTATCATAATTGCTAGATTAGTACATTTTCTAGATTTCAATGAGCATTAATTCAACTGCCAACTAATTTCTAATGAGCATTAATTTAACACTCCCCCTTAATGCTCATTTGAATAATCCCAAGTTTTTCGCGCAGACTTTTGAATCTTGGTCTCGGTAAAGCCTTTGTGAAAATATCTGCAAGTTGATCTGCAGTGGCGACATACGTGAGCTCTATCTGCTTGTCATTGGTGGCTTCACGTAGAAAGTGATATTTGATAGCAATGTGTTTGGTTCTGCAGTGATGTACAGGATTTTTCGCCATTTCTATCGTTGACTTGTTGTCGCAGTATATCTCTGTTGGACTTTCTTGGTGTTCTCCCATGTATCCAAGAATACGCCTAAGCCAAATAGCTTGACTTGTCGTTAATGCTGCTGCGACGTACTCGGCCTCTGCTGAAGCTTGTGCCACACAGTTTTGCTTTTTAGATGACCATGAGAATATGCCTGAGCTAAGTGAAAATGTGTAGCCTGAGGTGCTTTTCATATCGTCAATTGATCCAGCCCAGTCACTGTCTGTGTATCCGATCAGTCTTGATTCTTTGTTATATTCGTATTTGATTCCGTAGTCTTTAGTACCCTGCAAATATCGCAGTATTCTCTTCGCAGCTCCATAGTGAACTTGACTCGGACTTTGCATGAACCTCGACAATAGACTTGTTGCGTACATGATATCTGGTCTTGTGGCCGTTAAATATAGTAGGCTTCCAATTAGGCTTCGGTATGTGGAAGCGTCTGCATTTGGCGTACCGTCGTCTTTGCTGAATTTTTCGTTTGCTACCATGGGAGTAGCTACGGGTTTACAACCGTCCATCTTGAACCTTTTTAGTAGATTATTTGTGTATTTCCTCTGTGAGATAAATATCCCGTTTTCGTCTTGGGTTACCTCAATGCCGAGAAAATAGCTCATTTGCCCAAGGTCAGTCATCTCAAAGGTCTTCATCATATCTTCTTTGAGCTCGTTAATCATCTCCTCATTGTTCCCTGTATAAATAAGATCATCAACATAAAGAGAAACAATGAGTTTGTTGTCGTTACCTTGGGTCTTGATATAGAGTGTTGGCTCAATTTCGCTTCTTTTGAATCCATGACTGGTGAAGTAGTCATCAATTCGGCTGTACCAAGCTCGTGGGGCTTGTTTTAATCCATGAAGCGCCTTTTTTAGTTTTAGGACTTTATTTTCTTGTCCTTCTGCCACGAACCCTTAAGGTTGTTCGACATAGATCTCCTCTTCTAGATAGCCATTGAGGAATGCTGACTTTACATCGAGCTGGTAGATTTTCCATTTCTTCTGGGCCGCGAGAGCGATTAGAGTCCTTATAGTATCTAACTGAGCAACTGGAGCGAAGGTCTCGTTGTAGTCGATCCCCGGAAGTTGTGAGTACTCTTTAGCTAGCAGTCGTGCTTTATGTTTTTGGATTGAGCCATCTGGGTTAAGCTTCGTCTTGTAGACCCACTTAACTCCAATGACTTCCTTGTTGTTTGGTGAATCGACCAACTCCCAAGTTTTATTCTTCTCAATCATCTTGATTTCTTCCTCCATGGCTTTTACCCATTCCTTTTGCTTTACTGCTGCTTCAAAGTTCTCTGGTTCCATCGTGGCAAAATTGCATGTCTCGTAGATCTCCCTGAGTGTTCGTACTTTTCTTGGTGGTGATTCAGGGGATGACTGTTCGTCGCTTAATGGTGATGATGTCCTCGGACTGGAGGATTGTGGATCTAGAGGTGATTGTGTACCTTCTGCTTCATCTTCTTGTTCTTCCGGTATGATATTTTGCCTCCGTGATGCAGGTACCATGATATTTTGGTATTCGACTTTTTCTTCCTCCCAGTTCCACGCAGCATTTTCATCGAACTCAACATCTCGACTGATAATTAGTTTACCAGTCTTGAGGATGTAAATTCTGTATCCTTCAGATTGAGACGCATAGCCGAGGAATATACCTTTCTCGGATTTCTCCTCAAGTTTATGCCTCATTTCCTTTGGGATGTGCACGTAGCAGATACTCCCAAAGACTCGTAAATGTTGGGCTGACGGTTTTCGTCCACTCCAAGCTTCTATTGGAGTTTTATTTTGGACAGCTTTAGTAGGGCACCTGTTGAGTAGATAGACAGCGGTGTATACAGCTTCTGCCCAAAATTCTTTAGGCATA
The DNA here is from genome assembly GCA_008636005.1 of Striga asiatica. Lineage (NCBI taxonomy): Eukaryota > Viridiplantae > Streptophyta > Magnoliopsida > Lamiales > Orobanchaceae > Striga > Striga asiatica. The sequence goes on along the minus strand of BKCP01008292.1, from coordinate 2,056,762 downwards.
TCCTTTTCCGCAAGCATTATCCTGGCCATCTCTTGCACGGTTCTGTTTTTCCTTTCTGACACGCCAATTTGTTCTGAAGCGTAGCCAACAGTTAGCTGATGGTTGACTCCTTCATCCTCGTAGAATTTGTTGAACTCCTTGGATGTGTATTCTGTACCTCGATCACTCCGAAGTACTTTAATTCTTCTTCCACTCTGATTTTCAACGAGGCTTTGAATTTCTTGAAAATAGAGAAGACTTCTGATCTCTCTTTTATGAAGTATACCCAAGTCATTCTTGTGTAGTCATCAATAAATAGGATGAAGTACCTGTTCTTCTCGAAGGTTGGCGTTCTCATTGGTCCACACACGTCTGTATGCACCAGCTCCAGTATTTGTTTGGCTCTTCCTTCTTGGCTTGAAGGAAATGGTTTCCTATGTTGTTTTCCCTCCATGCACTTTTCACAGAGATTGTTGTTCATTTGGATGGCCGGTAGATTTTTCATCATATTTTTCTGATGGAGTAACTTTAGCCCGTTGAAGTTGAAATGCCCGAATCTTCGATGCCATAGCCAAGATTGATCTTCTTCGGCTTTTAGTGCTGCTTCTATGAATTTCCAACGGAGTGGAAAATTTCTCCGTTGTTGCATTTTTACTACAGCTATGAGATTATTTTTGTTGTCATAAATGGTGCAAGAGTTGTCTTTGAATAGTAGCTTGTATCCTTTTTCCACCATTTGTCCCACGCTGAGTAAACTAGTATCAAGTTTTGGTACTAGCAGCACATCTTCTACGAGTCGAGTACCTTTTTGGGTCTCGACCTCAATTGAGCCTTTGCCTTCAACTTCTACTATATCTCCATTGCCCAACCGAACTTGTGATTTTACAGTTCTATGAATATTTTTAAATTTTTTCTCATCTCCGGTCATATGATTGCTGCAGCCGCTATCTAGGAACCAAATATCATTTTTCTCTTGTGAAGTTGCATGTGTTGCATAAAATAGCAAATTTTCTCCTTTTTCATTTTCTTCAGAGAAATTTGCTTGATATTTTTTAGTGCGGCAATTTTTCTCCACATGACCAAATTTACCACAATTTTTACATTGTGGTTTGTCTCTGTACCAACAATCCTTCTCAAGATGGTTGGTCTTTTTGCAAACTCCACAAGGTGAATATTTTCCTTTTTGTTGATTATTATTATTATTTTCACCTTGTTTCTTATTTTTGCTATTTTCTCCAAATCTTCTCCCCCCAATTTTAGAATTCTGAGACGGTAAATTTAGTTTTGACTGAAATGTATTTTCGATTGTATCATTTTCACGCATACTCAGTCTTTTTCCATAGGCTTCAAGTGAAACTATTAATTCAGTCACTGACAATTTATCCAAATCTTTAGTTTCTTCTGTCGTCGTTACAATAGGATCATATTTAGCTGGTAGAGTAATTAGAATTTTTTCTACAACCCTTTTGTCAGTGATATTTTCTCCATATGCTTTTAGTTGATTTATTACTTCTCTTAATCGAGTGTAGTAATCTTTTACGGTCTCAGATTCTTTCATCTTCATATTTTCCAAATCTCTTCTTAGAGTTTGTAATTTTAGATGACGTACCTCGTCACTGTTGGGATCTGTGAGGATCTCGTTATGTACAAATCACGAATTCAATAGCAAACGTAAACCTATGCGCAGCGGATCTAAAGGTTTGACGTAGAGAACTTACGGCTTAAAATTTATGTAGATCTGGTTGACCACGAACGGTTGACCGCAATTGATTGACCGCAACACGCGTCTTGGGTTGCACGAACAAGATCAGATCAAAACTGGATCAAACGGATGCAAACAGATCAAAAC
>BKCP01008292.1:2035211-2054260 GCA_008636005.1 Striga asiatica | reverse complement strand
GCAACTAATCAGTCAAGACAAACTGTACAGTTGACACTACAACCGTTCGGATGGGGTGTTCATGTCCATCTAGGTTGTGAACAACTATTCTTGTTCGCAAGTGACTGACAGAGTGATCTTCGGTTCGCCCGATGACGACCCACCCTATCTAAGTGCAGAACAACAGAACGTAGAACTTGTTTAATCTAACATGATTCTCATTCATAAAGGGTAAATGTGTAATAACATGCAAAGCCAAGCTTTCAGTATATAACACTAACAGTCACTACCCTGATATTCTTCTTTTAGAGTGTCCCATGCCTCCTTTGATGTTTGTGCTCCACTGATTCTTGGAAATAGGGATTCCGTCATGGCCATTTGTAATGTGAAAAGAGCCAAACTGTCTTTTTCCTTCTCCCGATCGAATTTTTCTTCGTCTGCCGTAGACAAAGTGGATATGTCATCGGGGATAGTATACCCGTTTTCGACAATATTCCATAGGCCTTGAGACATAAAATATGTCCTCGTTTTAATGACCCAATAGTTATAATTTTCGCCGGAAAAAATAGGAATTGGTATTTGATGGGTATTTTGGGAAGTGGCCATTTTAGAGATTTAGTAGTTTATGTGAAAGTAGGAGGATACGTGAAAATAGGGTATTTTGACAAGATATGTAAATATAGAAGGATATGAAAAAATAATTTCGCCCAGCTATTGATCCAACCGGGCTCTGATACCACTGATGGTATCTAAATATATATGAAGATATCGTGTAATTTTGTAAGAAAAAGATTTGTTTTTTTATTTGGTGGAGTGAGTTATTTAAGTAGCAATAACTTTCTTGATACAACCACTCTTTGAGCCTCCTTACATATATATATATATACACATTATACGTCGGTGGATACTACATTTTTTATTCTTAATTATCTAGATTTTTTCCACCGCCTTAGACTAGATTTTTGTCTAGATTCTTTTGCCTATCATAATTGCTAGATTAGTACATTTTCTAGATTTCAATGAGCATTAATTCAACTGCCAACTAATTCCTAATGAGCATTAATTTAACACAATAATTCATTCATTTAAGTATTTCAGTAGCTCCCACATTTCTTTTCACGAACCGTTTTACATAAAAATTGATTACATGTTTTAAATGGTTCGTCGCTGCTCATGAACCTGGAGAAAATCCTCTGAGCCTCGGGACTGCAAATGTGAGGGTTCAGAAGCTTCTTCAAATCATCATCACCGTTGAGATTTGAGAAAGGTGTCGATGTGGCGCATTTGTGTGGGTTCTGTTTGATTTGGGTTTTTCGGTGCTGGAATTGGTTTATCAATTCGAGAGGTCCGTCCATATGGTGGTACTGTCGACGTCCTCAAGGATGGAGGAGGAGGCAACGACGGAGGCGGGGGTTAGGAAGGTGAGCGGGAAAATCAGATTTTGGATTTGGTGTAGGAGTTGAATTTGAAAATTAGATAAATTTTGAAAACTTAGTTGCAATTTCAAAAACTTATAGTCATTGCAATTTGACCCTTGGGGTTAATTTGTAATTTATTTAAAGGTTGAATAAACTCTAGCCCTTGAATTTTTATTATTTAATTAGTGTGTATTTAGTTTATTTCTTGTGCATATTTAGGTAATACGAAATGCATATTTATTTTCATACATACTGCATACTCAGTTGAGAATATTTAGTCGAGGATATTGTTGTGAATTGTATATTTTGACGGCATATTTTGTTCAAATGAAAGTCACATTTAGTTCATATGAAGTGCATATTTAGTTCATAAACAATTCATAATTAGTTGATATTATTATTTCACATTTAGTTGATTAAAAGACATATTCAGTTCATACCAAATGCATATTTAGTTCAAATCAACTCCATATTTGAGTGCAAATTTACTTCATACACAATGCATATATGATTCTGGTGTGTAAAACGACCTCAATCGGACTAGAACAACCTAAATCCGCCCTTGACCGATTTAATAGACCTGCAAAACAGTGTTGGGAGGTGTCCCGAAAATAGATTTTAATGATCAAGTCAGTATGTGGATGAAGAAGACGATATAAGAGTGTGTAAAGTGTAAATAGACATACCTCACCCCTTTATATAGGGTTGTTACTTTGTTGCCCAAGACTTCTCTGATTGGCTGCTTAAGCACCCGCGCTACCTGTTCGTACTGTCCGTATGGCCAAACTGCGCCATTCTATTTGGCCACTTGGCTCAATCCACGTGTAGTTCTTATCTTATTTATATTCTTTCTTATCCAATAGTATGCCTTGTTAGAAGGTCTAATCATATGACTAGCTCGACCTCCTTTGAGCTAGATGCCCCTTTACATTTGATCCGTATATCGTCTCAGATCGAGCCATTAACATGTATACCTCAAAGTCGAGTTTCTACCAAGCCAGCCGGGGGCTCTAGCTCGACCTGTCGGTGAGTCTATGATTGTGAAGTCGTCATCGACATGATGAGTCTTCGCCCTTCGGTGTCTTCGATATCCGATCGACCTGTTGATTCCTCCGGTTTGGTTATACCGCTTCTTGAATCAAGTCGACATTGTATGGTATCCCATATCAAGTAAGGTTCATAAAAAAAAAATACATATTTAGTTCATATCAACTGCACATTTAATATACATATTTAGTTCAAATCAGTCGATATATTTTTTTTACTATATAATTAATTTGATATAATTTCTTTTATTATATAATTATTGTAATACATATGTGCTTTATTAATGAATATTTAGGTAATAAGAAATGAAAATTTAGTTCATCATGTGCATATTTAGTTCATGTGAGGTCCAATCATAGCTAGTTATTTATGTACATCAATGACTCATATTAATCAATTAAAATTTATTTTAATATAATAAAAATAATAATTATTATATTGATTTTTTTAAATAAAATGCACTTGAATTGCATATTTTGACTGTAAATTTAGTTCAGGCGAAATGTAAATTTAGTTCATTTTAGTGCATATTAAGCTCATGTGAGGTCCATATATATCTATTTATTTGTGTAGATCAATAACTCATATTAATCAAATGAAATTTACATTAATTAGATAAAAAATAGAATTATCATATTTCAATTCATTATATAAAATGCACTTTAATTGCATATCCTCACTGCACATTTAGTTCATATGTAGTGCATATTTAGTTGATATTATTAATGCACATTTAATTCATAAAAATTGTATATTCCATTCATACCAAATGAATATTTAGTTCATATCAACTGTATAATGCGAGTGCACATTTTCTCCATACATATTGCATATTACGGTCAACGGTCAATGGCATAAGTCAACACCGGAAGTCAACGGCCATTATCAAAGTCGACGGAGGAAGTCAACGGTCAACGTCGGAAGTTAATGGTTAAATGACTACAATAATATTTAAATAATTAAAAGAAATAAAATATTTAACTCTTGGTCACTCATCTTGATCTCTATTTAATGGTTAAGATTGAGTCTCACATACTCACTTTAAGTAAGTGGACTCACTGAAACCAATTCATACACACACACATATTGTGTGTGTGTGTAATAATTCTTAACTTTATGAAATACAAGAAATATTTTATTATTTTTTTAAATATGATATTCATTCATATTTTTCATTTTCATCATCATAATTTTTTAGTATTACTTAATATTCATTTTTGTTAATGCTGAATTGTACATTTTCCCAGATTTATAGGAACAATACACTAAAATGAATGTTTTACGCTATATAAAAAATAATTATTATTATTATTTTTTTTACTTTACAACCTACTTTAAAGTTTTATATGAAAATTTTTAATTTGGCTTGATAAATAAATGTAAGTTCTGTTTATAAATACAAACGATAGTCAAATACAAAGTGGTTAAAACATGATTAATTTAACATATCATAAAAAATAAATACAAATAATTATTTTTAAAATTTTTAAAAATAAGAAAAATACATCTTTATATTAATATATGAATTAATTAAATGAAATTAAAAATATAATACATGGTAATGTAAAAAAACTGAAAGGTAATATAGAGTAATTTAAGAAAAAAGAAAGATAAAATAGTTTTATGGTAATTCTCAAGCCGAGTTGTTAAAACAAAGTTTGTACATGTGTGAATACGAAGCATATCTTTATGCCAAATAACCTTCTGAAAGGTGCGAGCCTACCATTTAGTTTCAGCACATTTTTGAATTAATATATATGTAGATTGTTTCAAAAATTATATTTAATTTATAACTAATATAGTAATATGAAAGTATTTATAGTTGCATTATAATTTATATATCTATTAATATATAAAAAGACATGAAAATATGAAAATTTCATGTTACTAAATATGAAAATTTAGTAAGAAAAATCCCGCCATAAAATTTCTTGTTTACTAACTATAAAAATTTTGAAATAATTTAAATTAAATGACATATGAAAATAAGCATATATTTCATTTCCTTCTTTATAATGCAGCATTTAAAGTTTAGCATGTGATAATTATCTCATTATCAATAGATGTCTAATCTATATTTACTCTAAAATATATTTAATTAATTATGTAGATAATATTTTGAGCAAATATTATCTCAATAAATATTATTTTCTAATTTATATTTTGTTCATGTGTGTGTGTATATATGTAGAGAGAGATGTTAATGATTTACTTAAAAAATTAAAATAATAATTCAAACTAATTAAGAAAAAATTCATATAAACTATGTCACTACAAAAAAATTGTTATATTCCAAATGTGGATATATATATCATTGTTTTTTATTTTGTATATGTGATATGAATGTAAAATTAAAGATCGTTAAAAGATATTTAATTTGATATATCATACATAAAAAAATACAAACAAAAAAGTTATAAAATTTTAAAAAATAATAAACACACACACACACACACATATAAAGAGAATAAGATTTACTAAAAAAAAGTAGTAAAAAAATCTGAGAACCTTTAATGCATGCATTTTTGAAAACTTTTTAAATGTATGCATTAATTCCTTGAATATACACGTTTCTAAATCAGATTGGATATAATTAAAAAAAAAAAATCTTTCCTAGAATAATTTTATTAACATCTGCAATAATTTCATTGATATATCACATATGTGTATATTTTGTAAAATATTTTATGCAATATATTTTATTGTTAATTTATTTACATAAATTTAATTTACATTACTAAATAATATTAACATACATTAAATATTTTCCATTACATAAAATAAAAAGAAAAATACTACTTCTATAACTTTTATAATAATAATAATAATAATAATAATAATGACATTATATGACAACATAATTTTAGAATAAAATAGTAACTGAGCATTATATTGTGAAGAAGAATAAGTAAAAATATTATTTTTTTATATCAATATATATATATATATATTAATCAAATTTATATTGGCATAAAGTGTTAGCAAGATAATATTTTAATTAAGTTACAAGCATTAATCCTAACAAATTTAACGATGTGGCTGAAAAAAAATGAACACTCGGGTGGAAAAATTGATAATTCAACTCTATTGTTTTGGAGTCTGAACGAATAGTCCATATCGAAATGACTCATTTAATATTTCTATCACGTGCATCACACGTGCTACATACTATGAATTAAATGAGAAAAGAAAATGTAATATATGGTAATGCAAGAAAATAAAACGTAAAATAGTTTACAATAACTAATTGTAGAATAAAAGAAGGAAGAGATCAATCACATATTTAATATGAGTACTATAGATATTTAATGCGGTCCAATCCTAATTTTTTTTATAAAAAATATTAATTTATTTCTAAATCTGTAAAGCATGATTTTTTACAACATAAAATTGTAAAATGTGCGAGTTCATCACTTAAGCTCAACACATTTGAAATTATATAATTGAGATTGGGAAATGTTTTGGGGGCTAAACAGTCATTCACTCAAATTAGGCAAAATCGGTTTAAGTGTGGGATAATGACACCTTAATAGAAAAGGTGTTAAAAGGTTACAATTGCTGCCGAAAACGTAAAGTAAGCTGCCTACCAATAACATGGGAGATGCAATAAGACCCAGAAACAATGATATTCTCTCTGTTTTTTTACGTATGAACTGATATTTATTAAATTACCAATAATCCATAATTTTTTTTTTTTGGCTTAATTTCAATAACCCTAAAATTACGAGGAGAAGGTATACGTTTTGTTTCGGTAAATGTCCTATTGGACAATTATGGTTCGATAAATTGTAATTTTCGCATACTTTTAGTTTTCCAGATCTAAAGAGGAAATTTAGTTGACCTAGCAAGTATGTGTAGCAGATTCAGTCATGTCAGCAATGGTGTTTTTTTTTTTAACTTGTGAAAATAAATAAAACTAAAAAATGAAATAAAATAAAATTTATATAAAAATCATAAATCATGAGACAAAAATTTATGCACATAATACTTGAGTTTTTCTATAAAATCCTAATACAGCTCTACCTGTTAATAGATATTCATCCATATATTTTATGGTCCTAAAAGAAAATCTATGACTCTAAAATAGCAATAGGATTTACTTCAAGTATGAAACTAAAATTCTGTCTAAAAATTTGAATTTTACTACAATTGGTAACTTTTTTTAAATTCTTTGAAAAACTGATGGTTGATTTGTAATTTAAATTTCAAATTCATTCAAACATTTAAAGAAAATATCATAAGCATATTTTTTTAGATACATTCTATTTTATCTTAACTTACATATAATCACATTCTTAACAAACATTAAATTTGTTGGAATGTCACTTGTGAGTTGTCCCACATTGATTTGATAGGGTAAATGAACCTAGTTTATAAGCCTAATGGGCTACTCCTCCCATCACCAATTGGTTTTGGGATGGAACCTCACTTGGGCTTCATTTGGGCTAACTCTCTTATGGTGCGCTTCACTTGTATGAGACCGTACTCGTTTTGCTCCCGTTTGTCATGGTATCAGAGCAGGCCTAATTTGGGACCTGTGTGGGTTAACCCTCTTATGGTGCGCTTCACATGTGTGGACCGCACTAGTTTTGCTCCCGTTTGTCAAAATTTGCTTATATATTTTTAAATTAATTAAATTAATAAATAACTAGTGCATACCCCGTGCGATGCACGGGTAAACAATATTAAATAACAATTATAAATGGGTTTCGACTTCGAGCCACGTAAGTGAGGAATCACTATTGATATCTTTTTTAAAGAGAACTAGTATGGTACCCGTGCGATGCACAGGAGCATTTATTACCTATTTATTTTTTGAAAGGTATTGTTGTATTTAAATTTTCTCATCCATTAAAAATTTCATGAAAATGAAATTTATATGTTATTAAACACTTCCTTATTTACAACATTATTGATTTGATTCTTTAGCACGTAAAGTACTACATAGGTGTTCGAATTTATCTAAAATTGCATATTATTAGTTATTAGCATTGTTCTAAAAACCGAACCGGACCGGCCGGTTCAACCGGTTGGACCGGGAACCGGCCTTCATTCCGGTCCGGTTTGGACCATCAAACCGCCCAGCGTTTGAACCGGTCAAAAGCCGTTCGAACCGGTCCAAAATCGATTGAACCGGTGAACCTGGACCGGTTCGAATGGTTCAACGGTTCAAGATTTTGAATTTTGAATTGGTTGATTGTGAAGTGATTTAAATAGCACATCTTTTTTACTTATGTTTCCAATGTGTGATATGTTCCTTTCATAAAATTATTGGGCCAATATTGGACCTTACAAACAATATTATACTCATTAAAAAAAAAAGAACTATTTTTTAAATTAAACTATCAATTGGGCTATATCTATTCCCAAATTATAAAAAAAGAAATAAACAAATTATTGTTGTTTGTTATGTACATTATTTTTTTTAAGCAATAATAAAAAAATTGAAATGTGATTTAAAATGAAAATAGGATTGTTTCTATTCTTTCTATTTTGTAACTTAAATATAGATTAAAATTTTAAATATAAAAAATAAAATAAAATAAAAAATATAAACATTAATCATCATTGTCGATTGTATCTAATATTGAGTTATTATTTAGAGAAATGTCATACACTATAAAATTAATAGAATTAACAATAAAAAATATATATAATTATATATTATACATATAAAATAAATAAAAAATTATATATTAATTAAACCGGTTCGACCACTGGTTCGACCACTGAACCATTGAACCAGTAGTTTCACCGGTTCGATGACCAGTCCGGTTTTCAGAACAATGGTTATTAGTTAACAAATTTTAAAAAAAAAATTAAAAGATCTTATTTATTAAACAAAATAAAAGTAGAAAAAAAATTAGAATTTTTTAGAGATTATCACTCATTATTATTTTAAATCTAATTCTAAATTTCAATTAAGAAAAATTGAAAAGAATCATTAGTTACTCCTGGAAATGAAACCGATTTTTCTACCAATAAACCAATTTTTTTATCAAACAAATTGATCCGAATCTTTTTTTAAACCAAATAAAAAAATTATCATTTTTTCTTAAAAATGCAACTGAATTTCACAACATTGCACCGATTTTTGTACCAAACAAATTGAATTGAAAATAATTCTAATAAAAAATTGAAATAAGTTGTTAATGTTATGCAACTGTCTCTTTCCTAAAGAAAATGATATGATCTTAACCAAAAAAAAAAAATGATATGAACTTACCAAAATCTCGGTAAAACATGGTTAAGAAAAAAAAACATAAGAATCTAAAAAAAGTGATACATTTAAATTTTGAAAAATTGCACACAATTTTTCCTAAGTAATTGGATAAGGTGACTTTAAATATCAATGATGAACTGCTTTTGTTATCAAAAAATGTGGACACAATTTTGAATGTACATCCTGTCCAAATATCAGTTTATTATAAAATAAAAATTGCACGTGACTTTATTCAATTTACACAATTTTTTTAAATGAAAAAATTATTCAATAAGATTGGAAGAATTGGTTAAAAATTATACAACTATTTGCTTCCTAAATTTGTGTTCAATTTGTACAGTTTTTAAATTAATTTGTATTTAGAATTGTTTTCATAAATAATTGACACATTTTTTGCATAAGAATCTCCAAATTTGTTAACAAAACGATATGATTTAAATTTTGGTAAAAAAATATTATATTATGATATGAAAAAAATGGGATTCAAATTTTGCCATAAGAATCTCCAAATTTGTTACAAAAAAAATAGGATTTAGATTTTGTTACTAAAGATTCACATGTGCTTTTTTGAACTTTCCATTAATAGTAAGTCAAACATTATATTTATTTGGTCAAACTTTCTATTAATGTATTTTTTCAACAACCTTTATATATATATATAGATATAGATTATGATGTCAAGTGTGAAAATTTGAGTACGCAAAGTTTCAAAAATTATTATTATTATTATTATTATTATTACACTGAGTAATCCGTGCTACGTACGGCTATAATAATTTATGGAATTTATATATTTATTTATTTTTATATAGCGAAGCCTGTCTATTTTTTTTTAAAAAAAAATGAAGCCCAATTATGTTCCACAATATAATGTACTCAACTAAACTGGTCGGGTCAAACTTAACGGGCCAATAACATATTATTGAATTGACCCAAATAAAGTCCAACCATGAAAGAGACCGAATCATTAAGTGCGACCTAACATTTCAACCCGTTATGGCTTATAAGAATGGATCAGACGGTCTGAATTAGCCAACCGATATCTAACGGTCAGAAATCAAAGATGTCATCTAAAAAAGTTAAAAATATCCAAATTATTAAGGTTATGTCATTACTTCTCCTCCTCCCACCGCTTTCCTTCTCTATTCTCTCTCGTATATCACTTATAGAAACTTGATAAAATATTCTTTCAAATTTTCACAAAAATGCTCTATTTTTTAAACAATCAATCACATTTATTGCGAGTCGATTTTTTATGTTAGATAGATCGATATTATATCTTGTCTTTATGTTTAGAAAGATGTCTCTATTATTTTATTTCTTTTGATTGTCATATTTTTTTGTGTGTTCTAAGATTTTATGTTTGTTTTTTGGTCGAAACCGATAAAAAATTGACTATGTTATTACTATTTCGACCATTTCAAAAGCTTTTCTTTTGAATATCGAGACTTATGTAATGTGTTGTTCAATTATTTTGATTCATATTGATTTTTTTTTTGGTAAATTTTAGAAATTTTGTAAGTTTAATGGATGAATCTGGAATAATTTTTCAGTTTTCGGTCGAAATTCGAATTTTATTCAGTCGAAAAAATAAATACCGTAAATGAAGTCTCATTTTCTATTTGAATGTCTATTTGTTTTAAAAAATGTTACAAATCTTAGTCGGTTATATAAATTTTGACTGTATTTTGAAATTTAATTTAAAATAAGGGTCTTAGTCTCTAACAATGTGTTCAAATCTTTTGTGATTGAACGAATCCCACATTTTAAGGGCAACATTTAATGCTGCCCGATTTTTTTGTAAGAAAAAAAAAAAAGTTGCCAAAAGTGGCATGTAATTAATGCAGATAGGATTTTGACCAAAATTTGACTTACTATTTTTTAAAAATGTTAATTCTTATTATATATATAGATATTAATATACATTAAATATTTATCAGTATAAAAAAAAAGAATATTACTTAGGCCCAAACCAAACAACAAAGTTTACAAATTTGTCACATAGGATTCTGAATCGTACAAACCTGTCACTTAGGCCCAGCATATTCAGAAATTATATATAGTGGGAATGGGTGTATGTCAGCTTTGTGTGACCTAATAGTAATAAAGTCCGACTATAAGAAAACGATGAAATCCTACGAAAAAATATTTTAATGTAATTCTAACAGAAATTTCAATGGATAATACGATGTTATTATTTTTGTTGGAATTTTTCAATGATTTTGAACTGATATTCCCTTTAAAAAAAATTCATTGGAATTTTCGTTAGATTTTGAAATTTCCAATGTAGATTTCCCAACAGTTGAAATATAGGTAGAAATAGAATTTTCAATGGAAATTACATATTTAAACGTAATAAATTGTTGGAAAAATGATCATTGGTTCAAATTTGAACTAAAATTCTAAAGGAAAACTAATCCCAAACGGAAGTTATATCATTGAAACTTTTATTGAAATATATTATCGTTGGATTTTCCATTCAAATATAAGAATTTATTTTTATAATATCCTCATACTAGTAGTATCAAATCTTTCATTATTTATAATATTAAATATGAATATAATTAATACCTCCAGAGCCACAATCACTAGGAAAATGACAACTCTAAAATATGTCAGAATTGTTAACTGAAATGAGCTGCTCGTAAGTTTAGTTTGGTTCGGATCATGTTCAACTCATTTGATAAACGAGTCGAGTTCGTTTAAAGTTTGAGTTAGGCTCGTTAATATTGATAAATGAATTGGGCTCAATCTCGATTACTCGTTTGTTTAGTTAACGAGCCGAGCTCGACTCATTAGACACTTAAACTTGAGCTTTAGTACCATGAACTCGAGTTTGGCTCGACTCATTTACACCTCTAATACTAATACTCAAAGTATAATAATAAATTTCAACTTAGCATTAGACATAGCCAAAACCCGGGCCGGGTCACGGCTCGGCCCGGCCTGCCGGGTCTCCGGGTTGGGTTTCATGGACCCTGAACCGGCACGGACCTATGCTCGTGCTGGGCCATGCATGGCCCGGCTAACCGGGCCGGGCCAGGTCCGGGTTCGTACCAGGTCAGGGCCGGGTCGTCATTTTTTACAGAAAAAAGTATAGAATAATACAAAAAAAAAAAAAAATTGGGTCATCGACCCGGACCGTCGGGCCGGGGTCATGAAATAGTGACCCTCAAACGGCCCGTCGAAAACCTAGTTCAGGCTCGGACCCGTAGTCAACAGGTTTGATCGGGCTGGGCGACCCTTGGCCATGTCTACGTAGCATACTATTAGAAGTTAAAGAAGAAGAAAAATATTAGTTACAAATTTATGTACAAAATAAATATTTTTTTAGGATGTCCACGCCCCCTTTAAATCGACCCTTGATTAAATGATTACGTCTATGTTTGGTAGTCAAATAAGTTAGTTTATAATTTGTTTTGTTAGCTTATAAGTTTCATGTATTCAAATAAGTCTCGTTTGGTAGGATGAGATTTTTTAAAGAACTCGAGCTTATCTCATAAGCTTATTTAGGTAGCTTTTCAAATAAGGTAGTTGAATTTTTTTATTTCAGATAGCTAATCAATTAATTTTACTAAACACTTTCATCATATAATTTTCAGCTATAAGTCGTAAGTTATAAGATATAAACTTCAAAAGTACATATAAGCTATAAGTTAGTTTATCAGCTAGTTTTACCAAACATAGCCTACATATATTCATAAATCAAACAAAGAATCAAATTTGAAACGGATAGGACCAGTTTTTCATAAAATAGATGGAGAAATATATTTAAATAAGAAAAAAAAAATAAAGATCACAAACTTAGTTACTACTTTTATTTAAATGCATAAAAGATTAAACCTACTAATTTATTCAAAATGAGGGAAGAAAAATGAAATGAAATTTAATTATGCACTCAACTTAATTAAAAAAGGACATCTGCTAGTTGTAGATTTTCATAAACCGGAATCAATTCCTATCAAGCGCAACGATTTTGCACTCTGCCTCATCCTAATAGGAACACTTGTCAAAAAAAGAATTTACACTTCAACAAGCACGATTTTACAACTAATCTACCTCGGCTTATAATTTGATGCGGTGGACCGTTTATCATGTCTCAAATAATGTGAATAAAATTAACGAGTCGATATGATTTTATATGCAACAAGAATAGGTGGTATGAATATGATCATGGATATCATATTTAGTTTGTAAAGGAATATGTGTCTTCTTCTCTAGAAATAGAGTTCTCTTAATCATTAATGGCGCGACTGATATAAATAAAATCAATTTTTGTTTGATTTATTGGTTGAGTGAGTTAATTCCGAGTGTTGATTGAGTGGATGATGAAGTTAGATTTTAAGTTTTTATTTAAATCTCATATAAAATGTAATAATATAATGATTAAAATTGATTTGATGTTAAAGTATGAGAGATTACTAGAATAATGTAATTAGAAATGTGTAAACGAATAATGAATTAAAATTGATATGATGTATGAGGATGATTGATTTTATATTATTTAATTATATTGATAATATTGAGAGTTGAGTTTAACTAAATTTGAGTTGGACTTTAAGTTAAATATGTAGTAAAAAAAATATCAGGTAAGTCAAATCGGTTTTAACGTGTAGCCAATCGCTCCCTAAGAATTCAAATCTAACATCATCAAGAGTAGACAACGTACTAATTCAGTGTTTTGAAGACAATCAGGTATGTTTATTCTGTATGTAATCGGTACTATCTAGTATTTTGACAAAAACGGTATTTAAAAAAAATAATCGTATGGGTTAGACCACTTGTATTTAGCATTACCATTACCATTACCGTACTAATATCGGCGAGTACGGTTCAATATTTAAAAAATTGTGTGAATCAATTGTAATTTAAAACACTGTGTGAATCAACTGAATATTATTTATTCAGAAATTAATACTCAAGAAATTATAACCGATTTTCTAGTTAGTTTAATTTATCAAATAAGGTAGACTTTAAACTAAAATATGGTTGAACCCGAGTAATCTGGATGCAGTATCATTGTTCCTATGTATATCTATGTTCTCAAACGAAATAATTTCAAGGTTTCCTAATACTTTTCTCGAGAAGGTTCATATAAAAAGGTAAAATTCAGAACTTGCTCTAACTATGTTCTCAAACAAAATAGTTTCAAAGTTGCCTAACTATGCTCTATATGATGTGGGATATATATCTGGTTGGCGGTGCTCGAAAACGTAAACAATATTTATCAAGTCCGTTGTTAATCTTGTGAATATAGACAATATCTATCGAAGTCCGTTATTAATTTTGTGTTCTATTTAATTATAGTCTTTTATTCATTTGTTCTGGGTTTTTTTTTTTTTTATTAGTGATTAATATTTTGTTGTCATGATATTTTGGTATGTCAATATGTTGTCCTAATCCGGAATTGTTTAAGTCTACCACGGAATGGAAAGCCAATTATTTCCCGCCAATTGGCATCAATAATTAGAAGTTGGGGCCATGGACGTTGACTCAATTCTTGAAGATCAAGTGTTGAAAGATGAGGATATGATTTACTAGGCTTATCTTGTCATGATGGTTCATGTCATGTTTATTTTATTTTACAATCACCCCTTTTTTCTACCTTTTTCTCTAAATACTTGTGGCTCTTTTTTATTTCCAGTTCATATGAAAATGAATTATTTATAATTGTGATAAATATATAACTAAAATGTGTCTCCGGCCTCTTGTGATTTCTTTTTCATCTCCATGCATATGTGTGTAATAATTCTATGTGATAAAGCGAAAGTATATCCTATATCCCCTTTTGATTTCTTTTCCTCCTCACTTTTGTAGTATGTGAAAAGTTGTTGATCAAATTGAAATAAAGTCCCATCCAAATGCGCCCTTAGATTTGTGTGGTGGCTCAATAAAGATGCATGCACGTCATATATCTCAAAGTGCGTAGTATTTTCACAATCTACCGTTAATGCCTTAATGGCTTCCATACGTACGTGATAATGAATTATTTGTTATATATTATTGACGGTCTTCACATCGCCACTTGAAATCTTGATGTGAGCTGCCGTCCATAATCATAAAACTAAGGACAATGTTTGGTAATTAGCTATAGCTAATTGCTTTATGGAGTGGCTATAGCTTAGTTATAGCTAGCTAGTTGTTAATTTATTAATGTATTTTAATTAAGAAAATAGCAAAACATAACTATCTATAATTGGTGAATTATAGTTGGCTGTAAATATTTATTGTGTATGCAAAGAAAAATTGAAATGTTATGATGATATTAAAATGTCAACTTAATTCAAACCTCGTAGCTATATACTTCGTGTCGTGATATTTTTAATTTTTGGCGAAGGATTTCTCATTGCTCTGTTTGATAATAATTAATAGAAAGTAGTTACAATTTATATTTTATTTTTTCCTGCAATCTTGATAAATGATAAATTGATATCACGTGACGATTATCCTTACAATGTTATGAACGATTAAAGACGAATTATTTTGATACAGTGAATCTTGTACCAAAATGTTTGGAGGTCTTGGACAAGGTGTTAGGACCGACCAATAGTTGTACTTTATTCCTTTTTTCCCTTCTCATGTTTAGCTACTCAATCATTTATAAAAGTTTTATAATGAGTAGACAAATACTAAGAAATTAACTATAATAGCTGCCAATAAAAATTTGTAACTTTTCAATATTAGAGCATCTCCAATGCTCTAATATTGTAGTAGGATAAATTTTGACAAATGTCAAAAAATTAAGTAGATTGTGAACCATGTAGGACAAATGTTGAGTTCACAACTATTAAATTAAAAAATCATCTTCAATGCACAATGTAGTTAAATTACAATATTATTTACTTGCTAAATATTAAAATTTTAATATGAATTAATAAAATTAATCAAATAATTAAATAGCTTAAAAATGGTAATAGCAATTCTCTCTCTTCTCTTCATTGGCTAACTAGAGTGTGGAGGAGAATGTGGATGAACCACATTCTTCTCTACATTGTAGACATTAATTATGTCCACATCATCACAATATTTATGATCACATTGTACATTGGAGGATAAAAAGTTGTAATATTAATAAATGTGTTGATTTGGAATGTAATTTGGTACTACAACATTGAGCATTGGAGATGCTCTTAGTTTGTAGTTGTGGGTAATTAATCCAAAGATCTCTGCTAATCAAAACTAATCTTATGAGCACTATTGACTACTGTATAAAATAATTTTTGCAACAAAATATTATTATTTATAAAACACAATAGGTTGCGATTGTACAGTGCAAGTCGTGACATATATGTATCTTAGAAGAAAAACCCAAAACGAATATTTTTATCCATGACAGCTTCATTTATTATTATTATTTTTAGAACAACTATTGCTTTAGAAATTGTTAGACGGTAGGTAATTGGCTTATTGCTAAAATTTGATTTTTAATTGCTGCTAAAACCTCAAAGGAAAAGAAAAAAAAAAAAAATTGCTCTAGTGGAGATATGACTTGCTGAGATAAAACATCTTTCGTTGTCAGCACTAAAAATTTTCATCGTTGCCGAGATAAAACATCTTTCGTTGGCAGAACATATAACTATCAAAGGCCGATTTGTATAAGGCCCATTTAATAAGAAGAAAAGAAAACTGATCGAAACTCTTTTATCTCGTACATTTTAGAATATGAGCCCAATACATAACATCTCTTTTATCTCTTAAATTTCTCTCTTCAATATGAGCCCAATATGAAACTAAAACATGAGAACTCTTTTATCTCGTACCTTTTTTTAATATGAGCCCAATATATGACATCTCCATCTCGTTACCAGTCGCATTTAAGTTTGAAATTTGTTCTCGACACCCTACGTTCCACCTGTCTCCATCTTCTTCGGCAACTCGAAGGTTAAAGCGTCCAGCTCTCTCACTAACTCACAGCTCTCTCACTAACTCACAGCTTCAAGATTTCCCTTGATATTTTTCCTTTTTTTTTCCTGGTTGGGGCATATGAGAAATTAGTCTAGGGTTTTGACTTGTGAGCTGAGTTACTATTCTACTACTTTATTTTAGATTATGATTTTACTTCCTTTTTTTTCTGCGTTTAAGTTTTCTTTTTCAAATTCAAATATGTTTCTTGTATCGAGCTTTCCGGTAAATTTTACTTTTATGAACTTATGGGGTTCTATTGGATAAGGGAATATAAATTATTTGCTATGAGTTGCCTGTGGTGTAGGTATCTATTTCAGCTCAGTCCCTTGAGTTTTTATTCTACTCATATCATTCTCTGAACTGATCTAATTTGCCCTTGTTTGTTGTGGCTAGTTTATTGTTTTTTCTAGCATGTTAAAAGACTTTTTTTTATAGATTATCGGCTTTCAGTTTTGATTCACAGACTAGCAATGCAATTCTGCTGAATAAGACTGAATCATAGAATTATCTTGCTTGATTTTTCTTTATAGTCCCTTCACTAGGAAACAATGGTGGAAACACTCTTTGAAGATATCTTTCGAGTCGATGCACTAGACCCAGATGGCAAAAAGTTTGATAAGGGTACGGTTTCATGAGCTCTCATTATTTCTGCACTCTTCTTTGTTTCTGAAGTGTGTTTTGTGTGTATGGGCATAATGTTTTGTACTGAGTAATGGAGATGCAAATATGACATGGAAAAAAGGATATCAAAACTAATAAAGTACATATATGGAGTAGATGAAATGATGAATGTAATCAAATGTCTTTCTGAGCAACTTCCTTGTTCCGAATTTTGCACAGCTTCTTCTTGACCAATAAAATCATACTGTTACAGGCCAATGACTTCAAATGGGCCCATGCTGTTTCTGATATTAAATATTATTGTGGGTACCTTAATATTTCCTACACAGCTTATATCAGTAATTTTATTAGGATAAGATTTTGTTGATTGTATGACCATTTGTTTTTCATTTTTTTTATGCACGTAAGTGGCGGTAGATGAATCTGCCATTCCAAATTACTAGCACCAATTAATTAATGAATATACCATGTTTGATTGTTTTTTTAGTAACTTAAGATCCGTTATAAACTTTAAATGGATTTAGTATCGTTTCACTGAAAATGGTAGTTGTACAATGACTACCCACGTTTAGAAAATACTAAAGCATATGTTTTGTCCTGCCCAAAAAAATCGAATAAATCCAGAAAGTTTGATGTACTGACTTTATTTGTTTAAAGTTTACAATATTTATATGCAAGTCTTAGTGCTGGTTGAGTACTTGCCACCGACTGGTGTGTACTTTCTTATTTGGAATTTCTGTTATTGCTTTCATGTTTCATTCTGCGACATGACAAAATTCCAGGCTTTTATTTAATGTTTTCCATTCTAGGACATTTTTTATGTCTAATTTATAATATTTTTTATCCAGTGTCTCCATTTCTGTTAGGAGTGAGCAGTTTGATATGCTTATGCACCTTGATGTGAATACTGAGATTTATCCCATGCATGTTAGAGAGAAGTTCATGATGGTAGTAGCATCCACTTTGAACTTGGATGGAACACCAGACAGTGGTTATTATGCACGGGTAATAACCATGTGCAGTTGTAAATCTGCTTTTTACTGCATTTTAATAGAATATTTCATTTAAATGTCCCTATATTCAATTGGCGTTGTGGGTGCTTTCATAATACATGAGCTACCTCTGGCTTGTATATACTGGTCATACTAAGGTTCATTGATAAGGGAATCAACTGAATTAATTCCATCTTGGCATGAAACCATGACCAAATTATAGAATCATTAAATTTTGTAGCTCCATCATTTTTCAAGTGCCAACTATTACATGCAACAAAGGAAATAGAAGTTACAAGTCACTTCGGAGTTCTTCTCTATTTGTTTTTCTGGCCAAAACTTGATCAGTCCTCTAGTTGATGAACAAATTGTTCCAACTCTCTCTTCTGTAAGGCACTCTTTTGATACTAACAGCTGCATGAGTAAAAGTGAGGCTGTCTGTATGATATATTGATATCCTTTCTTTGATTACCTGGACATGCTTCTATAAGATTTCATTTAATATTTACTTTAATATTTTACGAGCTTGTTTGTGTCATCAGACTTCTCATCTTATTCATTAGTTCTCTTGTTTTACATGCCATGTTTGTTTCATGAGACGTGTCCATTCTACTCATTACTTCTTCGTTTGTTACTGGTGGACTGACTTAACACTTCTATTGGTCTTCTATTTTTGTTGATTGTCTAATGTTAAAGAATATGGTTACTGTTCTAAATTTCTCTGTTTTGATGTTCCTAATGCTTTGGGAAAGTACGCAGTTATATAACCCTTTTCAGTAGCTAGTTCCCCAAAAATTAAATTCTTACAGTCTAGCTGTGATATTTTTGTGTAAACAAACATTTTTAAACATAAAAAAAAAAAAT
>BKCP01008292.1:2014097-2030682 GCA_008636005.1 Striga asiatica | reverse complement strand
ATTTAATTTTCTTATATGGTTATATGTTTTAAGTCTTCTTGTCTGTTTTTGTGGTGCAAGTGCACCTCATTATAATGCTGTTCATTAATGCCTCAATATGCACACAAACATTGTTAAAGTAATGTTTTTAACCTGAAGAAATGCATTCATTATTTTTTGTATGCTGAAGGTGTTGACTTCATGTGTTTTTTTTTCCCAATCATCTAGTTGGATTTTGGTGCATTTGTTAGATGGTGCCGTTAGTTACTGCGCAATATGCTACCATTATTTGCACGCAGATATTTAAATCTGTTGTTATAGGTGATCTCCACGATTAATTGCATTTATTCTCTGTTGTATGCTGAATATATTGATTTCATTTGTTTCCCTTTTCCAATCTCTTAGTGCAATTATTTTAGGTGCGCTGTTTGCTATTGCGCAATATGCTATAGCTATGCGCACTCATAATTATAGTGATATTCTCGGTCTCTTATTTTAGTTAATCTCACGGATTAATTGCATCCAGTCATTAATATGCTGAAGGTATTGATAACATGTTCTTTATTATTGCAATCTTCTGAGTATCGCAGTGGGGGGCGGGATTTAAGCGGAAACAAGCGCACAAAC
This sequence comes from Striga asiatica, assembly GCA_008636005.1. Lineage (NCBI taxonomy): Eukaryota > Viridiplantae > Streptophyta > Magnoliopsida > Lamiales > Orobanchaceae > Striga > Striga asiatica. The sequence goes on along the minus strand of BKCP01008292.1, from coordinate 2,030,076 downwards.
AAGGCGCAGTCATTTGATCAGGAGTTTCAGGGGCAAAATCAATCTCTGCGAGTTAGCTGCGAAAAAGGCTATCCAGTTCGTGTTGTCAGGTATAGAGGATCTTCTCATTCTCTGCAGATATTGTTAGAAACTTTTCTTGTTTGATGTTGTAAGAACGTGAAACAAGTATCATTGTTATAAATTTATTTCTTGACTAATTGCACTTTATGATTATGATTCTCTGCTGGAAATTTGTGGATCTCTAGGAACATAGAGAAAAACACATGTGAATGACATCTGTTAGTGTTGGAACACATCTTTCGTTAGTAATTGAGATGCAAATTACATGCACTAATAGATAATATTTCTGTGCTATAAATACTTCGAGTGGAAGATGATGGTATACTCAATATTGAAAGACTAAATTGCTAGTCAAAATAAAGCGAAGTATCATCCTGTATGAAAGTTCATGAGCTTGGTATGGGTTGAAATCCTTCATAGTTCATAGAATGATAATAAAAGAAAACTGACATTTAATCCGGTTTTACTTAACTTAAATGAACGAGGTTTGGCTAGTACCTTTCAAGTTTTCATATATAGATGGAGCTTTGAATAATGCCAAACGATAATAGTCGATTTAATTGCTGTGGCTAGTGCAAGTGAGGTAAATCATATTAACCAGTGGTGCAAGTGACATTATGGTGCAACTAAGGAGATAAGACTCTTATAGCTTGAGGTGCAAGCTTAGCGCAGACCTCACTGAACCAAAATACAGGAAAGGGAAAAAAAATAACACACCACCGATTCCTGCACTTCAAGTCCCTCCCTCCCTTCCTTCCTTCTTACTTTTTTTTTCCCTGTTTTTCCCTAAACAGTTCCATCAGCTTCAGCACCATATATGATCACTGCTGTCAATCGTCACAAAATAACCCCTTCTTTTAACAGATCTGAGAAAGACAAACGTTCTTCATATGCTCCGGAGAAAGGTTACCGGTATGATGGTGTCTACAGGATCGAGAAGTGTTGGAGAAAAGCCGGAAAGCAGGTACACAGTTTTTCTCTAATCCATACGTTCTTTTCTTAGGACATCTTTTGCCACTCTATTTAACTGTATATTCAACCTCTATTCTGCTGCAGGGCTTCAAAGTCTGCAGATATTTGTTTGTGAGGTGTGACAATGAGCCTGCACCATGGACAAGGTTATGCTTCACATCAGGGTATAGTTAATAATTCCGTCTACCCAGAAATATGCTTCACAATTTTTCATTTTTGTGTTCCAGTGACGAGCATGGAGATCGTCCAAGAGAGTTGCCAGTTATTTCCGAGCTTAAAGGTGCTGTTGACGTTACTCAAAGAAAGGAAAGTCCCTCTTGGGATTATGATGTGAGTAGATGCAATATTGTCATAAATGACCTCAAAAACACACACACACACACACACACACATATATATATTCATATAATGTATGGACGTGTGATTTGTCTAATGAATTCGTGTAAAGCTTTGAATAGTAACTTGTTAAGTTTCCATTTAAGATTGTTTTATTTGATTGGTTGTGGCAGTTGCTTGATTACTTACTATGATTTGATATTGATAATAGGAGGTCGCAAGTTGCTGGAAATGGAAAAGGCCACCACCCCATAGCGAAGAAAAAGTAGTCAGCATTAATCCCAAGGACAGGGAGAATGGAATGAAGGTGATAAGGAGAGCACAAGCTGTTTCAATGAGAGAGAGACTGCTCAAAGGTTTGAATTCCTTCCCCACAACATTATCCTTATTATATTATTTTAATAATTTCCAATTTTCCAATTGCTGATCATCAACATCTCTTACATTCTTAATCTGTATATACAGTTATCCAAGTAAAATAAGCGCTATATTTGCATGTGCTCTTCATGTAGGATTCTGCTGCCTTATATGCAAGAATGTGATGAATCAGCCCCTCACGACTCCCTGCGCTCACAATTTCTGCAAACCTTGTTTAGAAAATCAATTTGCCGGGCAAACCTTTTCCAAGGAGAGGGTCTGCCACAATGGGCGCAAACTTCGTTCACAGAAAAACATATTGAACTGCCCTGCATGCCCCACTGACATATCAGAATTCCTCCAAAATCCTCAGGTACGTGAAATTCACAAGAACACCCAACACATTTTTCATTTTCGTAATAGTTTGCATTTTTTTTCTTTTGCAAAAATATTTATTTATTTTGCTCTCTTTTTTCCCCACATATTGTTAGGTGAACAGGGAAATAAAGGATGTTATTGAGAGACTGCAGTCGGAGATTGCTATGGAAGAGGAACTTAAGGGCTCAAACACCACCTTAGAGGAAACAAATGCTGGTGAAGAGAAGAATGATACATTACCAGGGGAAATAAAGGAGGTTATTGAGAAACTGCAGTCGGAGATTGCTAAGGAAGAGGAACACAAGGACTCAAACACCACCTCAGAGGAAATAAATGCAGGTGAAGAGAAGAATGATGATACATTGCCAGGGGCCGATGTGGGTAAGAAATCAAATGAGCAAACAGAGGGGCAGCTTGGTAAAAGTATTACGTTAAAGAGAAAAGGTAGTTCATCGAGCCTCTCAAATGAGAAGGAAGAGATTAACAAGAAAGCCAAAGTGGATAATGGGGATGAAAGTGTACTCTCGTCAGAGGAGAAGAAGCCAGATGGCGAGTCCAATAATGTGTTGCAAGCCTCGGTAACTAAAAGGGGCCGTGGCAGGCCGAGAAAGGGAGAGCCAAAATGCTGAGAAGATGTTGAGTGTGTCTTTTGAACATGATTGTGTGCATTATTAGCTCATTTGCTGCATGAGTGCACAAAACTTGTGCAGCGTGGCTTTTTCGACATTCTTGTTTTGGAGGATTATTTTCTAGCGCAAAATTGTATCTCTGAATTTTATTCATGAAACTTGACTTTACACATTTTTTGAGGCGCTGAAAACATTGTAGTGATAAAATGCATCAGATTTTCGTTTTGGGGTATGGTGTGTTCATTATTTTTCAGTGTGATTTTAGGAAGTACCTAGTGTTTATACCCGTGCAATGCAAGGAATATCCTACAAAAAGTATTTTATTATTTAAATATTATTAAATTTTTTAAGACTGAAATTATAATCTCCATTCAATACTATTATAAAAAGAGTGGTTTTCTAAGAAAACTGTATCGACTCAAAGGTCTGTATATAAAGTATATTTTTTAATCGTGAAATTATAATTAAAATAACAATTTATTATCTAATGGAATATATTTAAATGAACCAAAGAAATTAAAATAGGTGTGCATGTCAGTATGTGTTTTGATCATATTGGATTCTCCTTACCTACCACTACACTAGGCCCAATGATCATTGTGGGTTCATCCTATCCAACATAAAACTGGCCCCATAAATTTTACAGTGAGTTTTAATGAAAAATTGTAATAAAAATTTATTAATCCTAAACTAATTGGACTCTAATTATAAACTAAGCCAGCAGTGTCCACGTAAAAATTTAATAAATTTTTTTTTTTAAATGAATAAAGATTGTTGAGGTTAACCATTCAATTATGTACAGTCCGGTGACTCAGCCTTGCTATTTCTGGCGATGGCGTCAGCACCGCTACCTATTTCGTTCCTGTGAGAACTCGACTGAGCCGAAGCCGTTGATCGAAGGTCGGTTTATCGAACTTTAGTTTATAGCTGCTTTGTTTTTTACTAGTTGTTTTATCTTTTGTTATGTTTAACTAATTTGTGGTTTGTTAGTAACTATAGCTGCTTTGTTTTTTACTAGTTGTTTTATCTTTTGTTATGTTTAACTAATTTGTGGTTTGTTAGTTTCTCTTNTTGTACCTTATTTGAGATTATATATTAACATTTACCGTTTTGAGGAAAAAAAAAGTTACAGGTAAAGTAATTTGGGTGTGATTTGATAAAAAAAAATTGGAGAAAGAGGTCTTTCTAAATAATAAAATAAATTTAAAATAAATAAAGAGTAATAAATAATGATATACTTATTTTGGTGATATTTATAGTGGTTAATTTGAGAAAAAAAAAAAATCTATATATATATCTTGAGGTAAAAAAATGTGATTACAATTAAGCTTCCTAATAAGATAGAATGCTTATTCTATTCTCACACATTGTAGTTTTCTTTCTTTTGATATCACAAATGTAATAATTTTATAAGATTTTACTATTTAATTAATAGAAATGAAAAATTGTACATTATAAGATATAAATAAATAAAAAGTTGATCCTGGAACCCCAAACATATGAGTTTGTACTTTCTATTGCTTCTCTTAATTATGCTTTTCCAAGCTAACCAATTACCAACTTTGTCTTAACTTCACATTAAAACGAATTATTATTTTTGTACAATAAGGAATAGTGGCAAGGACTATGAAAGGATGAGAAATCCACACATGAAGGATCCTGGACGTTTTGGAGAAGATCTAAAGAGGATTTGGAAAGATTCACTGCAAGATCATCTTAGATCTGGAAGATCGACTATTTTAGGAAAATTGCGTTCCAACACCGTTTTGGAATTGGAATTCTGAAGATCTCCAAATCATATATACGGATTCTACTTGAGGGAAACTTACTTTAAATGAAAGGAGATCACGTTGAAGTTATGAAGGAAGTCATTGGGATGGAAATCAACCTCACATGAAAATGAGTCAATGCATGGGAATAAGAAGATTGAAGAGTTTATTTATATATGTGATTGAAGATTCATTGAAGAGGAGCAACACTTATAGAATTATTATTCCAGACTTCATTGAGCGTTTGTGAGCGTTTTGTTTTATTTTATTCGATGCAATTTTTCAACGTTCTTACCTTTGAGGAGTTTATTTATATATGTGATTGAAGACTCATTGAAGAGGAGCAACACTTATCGAATTATTATTCCAAACTTCATTGAGCGTTTGTGAGCGTCTTGTTTTATTTATTCGATGCAATTTTTCAACGTTCTTACACCGCTGAAGATCTGAGTTTCCTTTTCTTTTACAAACACTTTGAGTGCTTAGTGATTAAGTATTTTTGTAGCTGGGAGGGATCCATAGCTATTTTCGAAGTCCAAGTGTTGTGGCCATGGAAGTAGTTGATAGAGTCGGATATAGTGTTGGTTAGATTATTCGTGTAATTCCAAGTTGTACGTTGTGCGCAAACCAATCTATTATGAAAGTGCTCTGAAAGGTAGGAGGATGCTCCCTGAAGACATATTAGTTTTTGTATCGCTTCTCCTTTTAATTTAGGTGAACACACTTTGCGCACTCTACTCCCTCGCCGCAATTTTTCATTTGGTATCAGAGCAGTGTCCCTTTTTTGTTTACAGGATAAAGAACCGAGGTCTTTTGGATTTGGAGTCATGAACCACGATGCAATATCAATCTCGCCACCCGTATCATACAAAAAATTTTAAATATCACAAAAAATTAATATATTTTATTATATTATAAAATATTTTGAAAGTATAATGGAATAATTTTAAAAAAATTAATGCTATCAATGGGAAAATTAAAAAAGGGAAGTGAATCGGTTGCTTAATATAATAGGGTCTCACACATTTTTTAAAATATAATTAAAAAAGGGCACATTTTTTTTAATTAAATATAGAGGAATTTTGCGTATTAACCCCTTATTAGAAAATAAAGAAAAAAATATCTGCCAAACTAATTAATAAGTTAGAAGATGACTTTACTGCCAACCATATACTTTAAATGTATGTGTATTTATATGTTTATACTCGAAAAGTATATAGGGGTGAAGTGAATTTTCTAGTATAATGTTTTGATGTATAATTCTCAAATCAGTGCGCACGTGTGAAATAACAGAGAGGGGCCGGTGCCGAAAAGCGGGAAGAATGTTCGCTTTATAATTCTGAAGACAATTTTCTTGCATTAACATTAAAGCAAAAGCAAAGTTGGGCATCATTCTAATCCATGCACTTGTTCCACCACAATAGTCAACCCCGTAATTAAGTCTTGTTAAGAATAATAGAGTGATAATTAGAACTTCAAATAAGTGGAGCTTATAGCTTGTTATTGTTATTCGACTTCGATTTCAGTAACACATTTAATAAATAAATCAGTCCGAACTCAAAACATAGTTATTTAACCGACCATATTATAATAGGATATATTGATTCGTCAAAATATTATTTCGAAAATTGTGCTATCATTTATCTGTACTAGTAAAGTGCACGTGCGATGCACGTGGCGTTGAATGTTTTTGTCAATTAAGTTTAGTAAAATAAATTAATCAATTTATTAAAAATATCATGGCAAGAATGAAATAAAACGTAGAACAAATGAGCTCATAATGTAATTTTTTTTACTGATTAAGTTTTGTAAAATAAGTAAATTAATTTATTAAATATATCATTACAAGAATGAAACAAAATGTAGAACAAATTAATGAAACAAAATGCAGAACAAAATTGTTTTTTCCATAATAACTTAACAATGTCCTAATATAAAAAGAATTAAACGACATATTACAACCCTAACAAAAATACTAAATAACTAAATAATGACTAATATATATTATACATGAATTAGTTCTTTTATTTGTTTATGTTAGATGATTCAATAGTGATCTCTTTCATTTTGGTTTTGACGTTCATATAATTCAATAGTATTGCAAAATTCATTTTAATTTATTTGGCAAAACGTCTACTTTATTCAAACACTTAAGAAATATTCTAGCCAAACATATAGTGAAACTTCATGGTTGTATTATCTTTATATTTCTAATAACAATACATGAATATCTCTACAAAATAACCAATCGTGTCATTAAAATTGTTGATTATTTTTTATCATTGTATAAACTACTATATTACTCTCTCTATATATATATAGACAAATTGATATCTAACCCATGGATGTATCGCCCTACGAAGGGGAATGAATTTCATCTCTAAATAAAAGTTGACTTTTCAAAACCTCTATTACTTGTACTTTTCCCGAGATTATTTTTTGAATCATCACATATTACCTAAAAGTACATACTCTAAAATAATTGCACATATGTTCAAGCACAATATACGAATGAAATAATAAATATTCCTATAAGAAGTGTGAACTTCATTCAAATATTCAAAAATATTTTGATCAGGCTCCAACGTTTCATTTTCAATGTCATTTATTTGGAAGATATACGAACTATATAATCTATTGTTTGCAAATCAGACTCTATTATTTGCATTGAGAAGCATATCATTTGTTAAAATATTTGAGGTGAGAAGAATTGGAATTCTATTTTATGACTCTTAGTCATCTTTGAACTTTATTATTACGAAATCATTATTAAAATCTACATTATATATTATAAAGTTTTAAATTTTTAATTATTTAAAATTAAAATTGATAATATAGGATCATTATTTATGAGATCTAATTTCTTGCAGAGTCCATATATTTAAACGCTAGCAACAAAAAAAAATATTATTTTTAAAAGATTTTTGTTTCTAAATATTGGTATTCATACTTGTCTAAGAAAATTCAGACATTTTCTTTTTTCAATTGCATTACTATTATTTTATTAGTTTTTTATTCTACTGATAAATAATAGTGTATTTATTAAAAGAATTATTATATGTATTGTATCATCTTTTGTACGTGTTTGATATAATGACGTTGTTATCAAAATATACTATTTATTAGACAACAACTTATATAATCACATAAGATAAAATAAAATTTAATACTACCTCCTATTCTTTTTAAATGTCATTTTGGCTTTATCAACTATTAACCAAAATAAATGTCGTTTTGGATCTTTTGTACATATTTTTCCATTATTACCCCCATCTAGTTAATAAATACATTACGTCTTTTCATATTCTCTTCATCTTTTTTTTTTTTTTAAAACATTCATCTCTATCTTCATCAATGAGGGTTATTATTAACAAAAAATGTATTCTTAATTAGTGTGCAACTTCCCAAAACGACACTTATTATGAATAGGAGGGAGTATTACTTATTTATTTATTATTCATAACAATAATATATTTGATAAAAAATATACTTTTTTACTGATTATTAGATTAAAAGGTGTAGAATTTTTTCCCATTGTTTGAGAAAATATTAAGAAACTAACTCATTTTAATACTCATTGAATTTATGTGTTAGTGGAAGTATAATTTAACATACAACTCGCTTATTTCTCCTTTTAATTCACATGGTTAATATTAATTGGTGATAGTTGTATGTTTTTTTCCCGAAACGATAGATTATGTTATAAATCAAAATGCACAGAAGTGCGAATACACAGCAGTCAACGACTGAATAGACAGCAGTCAACAACTGAAAAGTGGGAGGACAGGTCAGATGACCGCCTAGAGTCCCGCTAGCAACGCTAGAAGAAAACTCGCAACTACAACTAACCAACTAAAACAACGAAACCAACTAACAACTGAAAAGACCCCAACAGAGTAATGCCCGAGTGTCTGATCCCAGTGGGATAATAAGGTGACACACAGGTTCACAGAGACCAAACGGCCCAGACAAAAAACACAATCCTAAAGAAAACACAAACACAAACCTAATAGCAAGAAAAGCAAAACACAAAAACAAACATAAACAAACAGCCTCCCCCACCAGATAAATCGAGATCGACGGCAGACAACCAACCCCCACGACGGCTCACGAGCGCGAAAACAACCGCCCGCCACTGCGAGAAGCCTAGCAAGACGGGTACCCGCACCCCTGAACTAATCGAAGAGATGGCCCGCACTCCAATCACGTGAAGAAACCTTCACGGCTGGGCTTCACCGAATCCGCCCGCCGGAAATCCCCAACTATTCATCCCAGTCCTCCAGACCCATCTCGCCAAGAAGAACCGAAAGGTCCCGCCGACCATGGACATAATGAAATACCGAGACAAAAGCAACAAATTCAAGGGCCAACCTCCAATTGACAAAGCAAATTGTCGAAACCGAAGAAGCCCCTTCCGTTCGCCGCTTCGCCGGCGAAAGGGCACGGTCCTGAGCGGCCGCAAGAAGGGTGGTCCAGGTGAAGAATCAGCGACCCAGCCAGAGCCAATAGCAGCGCACCCAGCCTCGCCCATGAAACAGCCCCGCAACCCAACCTTCACCGACAACGCCTAGTCTCCGGCGACCACCAAGGGAGCACCTCCGAAGGCCGGCTCGCGATCCAGAAACAGACTTCATCAAAGGAGATGGGGGCAGCACCGCCATGGGCGAGCGACGGAGGCCATCCACCGACAGGCCCGGTCGTCCGGCAAGGGAGATTTAACCGGTGAGATTAAAGGAGCGGATTAGGTTACGGCGATTTTGGGAACGGGAGATAGAGAGAGAAAAAGTGATAGTTGTATGTTTACATCCATTGTTTGTTTTTTCGTAATATGAATTTTCGGATCTATGTAAGAAAAATATGCCACAAGTTTATATTATGTTATTTAATACTTAATGAATTTATTAATATGGACGTATAATTTATTTTATAAGATACTTTTAGGTCTATTTATTATTTTAAATTCGTGTTGATAACTGATATACATCATTGGAAAGAAATGATGTGATATATTACATATAAAAGGGTAGCAAATGAAAAAATAATAAGTATTTTAAAATTGAAAAATTAATGGTAGAAAGTAATTAAATTTTTAATTATAAAAATTAAAAACTAACAAAGTGAATTTTAATGCAAAAAAAAAAATATTTTTTATGAACTTAAAAGTTCAAGTTAAAAAAAAATGTGCATATTAAGTATGTTTGATATTTCTCATTACCTAACTCCAATTGATATATGACATTAATTAATTTTATCACTTTCTTTTTTTTACTTTCAGATTTAATGCGAGCTATAAGTTTTCTCATCGTTCTTACCCATTGTTTAGCTATTATAATACTAATAAAATAATTAAGGACTTTTTGACCTAGATGTATCTTGTTTGTTTTGAAATAGTTTACTAATTACCATAAATTAAATGATAATTATATTGAATGTGTTATATTTTCTATCATTATCAACAATTTTCATAATAATTAGTTGCACAAAATATTATATATAATCCAAATTTTTCTTATTGATTTGGAGCCCTACCTTTACTACAAGTTCCAACAAAAATTTAAAAAAAAAATATTACAAGGGAATTCATTAAAAATTCCAACGAATATTTCAATTTTATTACTCCCATTCGAATTTTTCAATATAATTCTAGAAAAAAAATATTTTATTGGAATCATGAGTAGATCTATGTTTATTTATAGGTCCAGCACAGCCTTCCATTCCAAAGCATATAGCGTAAGGAATCTAATAAAAATTGTGGGTACATTTATTCATAACTTTTAGCATGTCCCTATTTTAAAAATGAAATTTAAAGAAAGAAAGATACATAATGAATTAATTTACAACTCAACCAATTATAATTTAAGTGAACTCATAACTTTATTAATGTTATAACATAAACGCGGCATCACAACTAATGAAAATATAATAAATCTCAAAATTATGACCCAGCAATTGAGACCAGTTTATTCATTTATATACGGAGAGTACCTATACATGTAGTTATCATGAATAATTGCATCACTACGATATAATATTGTAATGATTCGCTAGTTCACGCCACGTTTTCAAATTTATTATCTGATATATGATACAGACTTTTCTATTCCTATTTTATAAAGCCTTTTTGAATTCAATTAAATGTAAATGAACCATATTGATGATAGTTTCAAATCTCTCTTTTGTAACATATTTTTTTCTATACCTTCAAAATGAACTTTTCTTATGTCTTTTTAACTAATGCGAGGGGAATTATAGTCATATATTCATAACTTATAAATTCATCAATTATATTGCCGAGTCAACTATACTACAACATAGATTTTTTGTATTTTATTTTTTTTTTAAATAATATAATTTTCAATGATTTTCTTATGGTGAATTGAGAAAAATCGTCATTTCTTTTTTATTAAATTTTTTAACTTATTGTCACTGTACTGATGTGTTAGAATGTATTATAAGTGACAAACATGACAAATTATGTAAAGTATAATTTATAAATTGTAATGGCATTATGTTATTTTGATGGTATACTTTTTCGATTAATTATATAGTGCCCCAATATAAAATTATTTTGGATCCGCCACTGTAATTAGTTTTCCAATAGAACTTCTACTAAATTTTTTACAATTTCAATAACAGTTTTTTCAGCGGTTGAAATATGATCCGTAAAAAAACTCAACAGAAATTCAAACAATAATAAATTATAGTAATTGTAATCATTTAATTCACAAATTTTTCAATGTAATTTAATTTGATTTCTGTTGGAATAGTTAATGAAATTTTCCAATAAAAGTTATACCAATGAAATATCCGTTGGAATTTTCATTGGAATATCTTACAGATGCATTTTCCAATGCAATATACCAATTTTTTTTGTTTTCCTTCTTAAACATTATATTTTAGGCAATAGTTATTGAGTAATTGTGTTTACAATTTTTCTATTAAAATATATTAAACACAATTGACTTTTTTAATCCATATAATTTTTTTAAAGTAACTCATTATTTTGTCTCAAGATTATCTATTAAATTCTCGATTGAGTTACATATTAAATGTTAAATAATTAAAATAATTATTATTTATATATTTAATATGATATATATATATATATATATATATATATATATATATATTGTCAAAAGCTAATAGCAAATAGAAAGTAATTTGAAATTAGAATAATCAAGTGTTTTCTTTTTCTAACCTACATGGATAAAGGTAAAAATAATTATTCTATATCACCTAAAACTTACACATAAAATTAATAAGTATAAAAATAATTATTGTATATCAGCCCTGCTCGTTTACATTGATAATTATAAGATTTAAAAGGTTTATGTTTACTTTTATTAATTAGAACATATTTATATTATTAGTATGTGTTACAACTTAGTAATTTAATATCATTTGTCGGATTTAATGTTTTTTTTTTTATTTTATATTGTTCTTTCATCATATGTTTTTAACTTTTGTATTAAAAATTCATAATATTATGTATAGAACTTTTTCGGTCATATGTGTTAATATATCAATTATTTGTATATCTCAATATTATACTATATACTTACAGTTTTCTATATAATATTATAATCAATTATTCATAATTTATAAATTCATCAACACTATTGTCGAGTCAACTATACTACAACATAGATTTTTTGTTCATAAGATTTTTAAAGAATATATTATTCGGTCATGTGTGTTAATATATCATATATTTGTATATCTTAATATTATATTATATACAATTACAATTTTCTCATTAATATTATAATCAATTATCATAATTTATAAACTAATCAAGAATATTGTTGAATCATCTATACAACAACATAGATTTTTTGTTTTATAAATTCTTTTAACTTATTGTAATTGTATAGATTTGCTTAACATGTATTACAGATGAGAAAGATGACAAATTATGAAAAATATAATTTATATATTGTAATGATATTATGTTATCTTGATGGTATATTTTTTCTATTAGCTAAATAGTGCCCCCAATATGAAATTGTCTGTATCTACCACTGCAATTAACTTTCCAATGCAACTTTCATTGAACTTTTTACAGTTCCAATGATAAATTTTCTAACGGTAGAAATATGTTCCCAAAAAAAAATCAAATGAATTCACACAACAATAAATAATGGTAATTTGAATCATTAAATTCACTAAAATTCCATTATAATTTAATCTGATCTATGTTGGAATAGATAGTGATATTTTCCAATGAAACCAATGCAAATGAAATATCCTTTGGAATTTTTAGTGGAACACCTTATCGTTGGATTTTTTATTGCAATATAACATTTATTTTTTGCATTTCCTTTTAAACATTAAAATTTTTATGTTGTAGTTTTTTTACTAATTAATTGCGTTTGCATTTTTTTTTATTAAAGATATATTAAACACATGAACTTTTTAGTCCATATAACATTTTAGAAGTCACTCGTTATTTTAACTCAATATTACCTATTAATTTCTCAATTGAATTACAACCTTTTACGTATTAAATACTAAATAAAGAAAATAATTATTATTAATATTGTAATATGAGATTTATATATTATATTAAAAAACTAATATAAATAAAAAGATATTTAAAATTAAAATAATTATTTTTTTTAAATATTAAAATTTCAAACCTACATGGATAAAAGTATGAATAACTATTATCTATCACCTAAAAGTTACACATAGAACTAATAAGCACAAAAAATTAAAAAGAAATAAACAATTAGATCCATTTACATCGATAAGTATAAGTTTTAAGAGTTTTATATTTACTTTTATTGATTATAAATTTTTATTTATTATTTGTTTTCATATTTATTAGTAAGTCTTACAACTTAATTATATTTTTAATGTTATTCATCATATGTAATATTTTTTTACTTTCATATTGTTCTTTTATTTAGCACACAACTTGAAAATCAGTGGCTCAAATAAAAAAATAATAAATAAAATCTCATGATATATTTTACTTAATTATTGATCTTGGGTTGATTTTTGGTAGATATCTGGAAGAAAGCCATTTCGTGAGAAATAATGGTGCGAGAATATTGTGTTTGATTTTTAGGAGATGTGAAATGTATTGTTCATATATTTGTCTTTAATTAATTAAGCATTAGTTATTAATTAAAAATATAAAATATGATGGGTATTAGTGTATTACTAATTTGCCATTTAAAACATGTTAAAGTAAGGGTTTTTTTTAGGAAATTTATGTTTTAATTAAAAATATAAAACAAAATATATATTAGTGTATTACTAATTTACCATTAAAAATATGTCAAAGTAAGGTTGTTTTAGGTAGTTCATATTTTTACAAAAACACTCGTCCTTTTAGAGTAGTATAGATATAGATAACTAATACATCGCCCAACTACATGAGTAACGTCTGTGAACTACATTAGTGTTTGATAAGAAAATTAAATGTGCAACAAAAATTGAAAAAGAAATAATTTGTATTGTGATAAAAAGCTATATATAATTAGGGGTAAGGCTACAATCCCGTTACGGAACCATTCCGTTGGGATTTGTAACCGTTAGATCAGTTATCATTGACGGTTACTTAATGATCTAACGGTTGCAATCCCAACGGAATGATTCCGTAACGGGATTGTAGCATTTTCCTATAATTAGTATGAAAGTATAAAAATTTACATTATTATTTTAAATTCTTCGAGGTTATCGATGGACGGTGTTTTTTAGGTACGGTTGGTAAACGTACAGAAACCCTAAAACTCACATGGGTACTTTGGACTTGAGTATTCCTTATCTTTGTAGGGTGGCTCGACTAGAGTAGGGGGATTAAATTATATGGTATACCCTGAAATCTCTGGGTGTGTTGCTTGAACCGGCTACAACTCGGGTCGAGCTGCTTGAAGCTCAGGTAATTAATAGTCCAAAGGTCGCTAACAACTCAGCTGGACTAGAGACAAGTCGGTCGCACCAAGATGAGCTCGTAGAGGTCGAGCTATGGTACTTGGGTGGTAATGCTAGGTCGAGCTAGGACCCTAGGATCTTTTGTTTGATCCTCGACTTGAGCTATAAGAGAATTAGAGAGGTAAGGAATGCTAAGGAGACCTAGAAAATAGTAAGTGAATATGGTTTAAGGGAGTAGGGTGTTATGTAGATCCGAGAAGTATAAGAGGATTCCCCGAAATTTGATTAAGATCTTGAGGTCCTTGAAGGATCTTGTAGCTACGGTATACAATTTAACTTGTATAAATTACAAAGACGAGGTATGAAAACCATAAGACATAATGTCTACACTATACAATACATATTAGTCTAAGGGAGGTTTTGACGTGAGGTTGAAGAATCTATTCCCGGACACCCTCAGCGCTGTTTTGCAGGTAACCAAAGTAGTTAGAGGTAAGGCTAAGCATGGGACTCGGAAACTTCCAAACCATTCCGAAAACTGAACCGAAATCACTCCGAACCGAAAAATAATCATTGACCGTTTGACTTTCTCCAAATCAAATGAAACCAGAAAAGTAATTGATCCGGTTCTGGAGATTTCACAAATATCCGTACCGAGAACTGCACCGAACCATCTCATACCGTACAGAATCGAAGAACCAAAATTAAAAACTGAATTATAACATTAAATGTGTGTTATTAATATATTTTTTGTCAACTTTGATCCTATATAATTTGATAATTTTTAAAATGCAAATAAATATAGGAATAACAATTAAGATTCACTTAAATTTCATGCTTAGTAGTACTTGATCAACAATTAAATTTTTCCTGTTAAAAAAAATATTATGAAAAGTTAAAGAAATATTTTTTTTAAAAAAAAAATATTTAAACTTTACTTAAATTTGTCGATACTTTATTTAATCTTATCTATCTTATAATTAAAATCGTATGAAAGGTTACAGAAATATTATTTTAAAAAATACTACATTATATATTATTTAATTTTTAATTTTTAATGTCAGTTGCATAAATTTAGTCTTAACTAAAATTTAGGTTACTTCTAAAATTGATTTGAAAATAAAATCTTTAATATAATGAAGTATTGATGAATGTTGGATTTTTTTTAAACATATAAAAATTAAAATATAACTAGGTAGTTATTAAAAAAAAAAAACAGTTAGAGATCTCTGGAGATTTGAACCGAACCAAATCGAATCGAATCGTTCAGATAGCCGCGAATACCGAACCGAACCGAAAAATGAGAATCTTCGAGTCGAACGGTCCAGATTTTTTGGTACGGTTCTAAAAATCGAATTTTAGTGATTTTCAAATTTCGATACGATTTTGGAGATTTGTTAATTTTAGAATTGTACCGACTCTTGCTCACGCTTAGTTAGTTAGAGGGAGAGTTCGAACTATTGAACCAAATTGAGGTGTTAACATACATCACCTATCAATAAAAATTACTCCGTGAGTCAAAAGTTAAAAAAACTATCCAATACAATTTTACTTTTAAAATTTTTATTTTTATTTATTTGTCCATTTTTTTTACGT
>BKCP01008292.1:1990312-2000469 GCA_008636005.1 Striga asiatica | reverse complement strand
AAAAAAAAAAATAAATACATAAAAACGGATTCTAAGAATCCGTTTTTCTTAAAAAAAAAAAAAAAAATTAAATAGAAAAAACGGATTGCGAAAATCCGTTTTTTAAACAAACTCGGATTTATTTAAGGTTAATCACTTGATTAAATAAAAACGAGATTAATTAATGAAAAACGGATTATCAAAATCCGTTTTTCTTTCGGGATTAACAAAAAACGGATTCTGAAAATCCGTTTTTTAGGGAAAAACGGATTTTCAGAATCCGTCTGTTTTACTTTTGTCCACGTTTTATTTTTTTTTTTATTTTTTTTTTTTTTTTATATAAATAAATGATTCAAAAAGTAACACTAAAATTAATGAGAAAATAACATCAATATAAATGAATTAAATTCTCGTAATATATATAATGAAAAGCAGGTGATAATATTGTTTCATTCAAGTTCAAGTCCTCCATCATACCAAACATGACAATGGTAAACTTATTTCATTCAATTTTTATAATCATTTCATTCTGGAACTCATTCATTTCCTTTAAATTTGATTACATCATATCAATTTTGCGACAAGTGATTTTACACCAGAAGCATGTATTTATATATATATTTTATATTTATTTAAACTTCAAATTGTGGGAACCCGTGGCAATTTATTTCATTTGAGTTCGAAGTTAAATTTGGGCTGGACACATTGGATATCCTGTAAGCCCAATTCTTTGGATACGGCCCATAGTTGACCTGGCCATGTGTGTAAGTACTAAATATATCTCGTCTACAGCTTCATACTGCTTTTATTCAATCCAAATTGAACTCAGCCACCTATGACAGCTACGATCTCAACTCTGTTCCAAGTTGCAACATTCTCAGTACACCTTTATTGAGCTGAAGGTGTTTGATACAATGTCCAAGTCAGATATTGCATAACCGACATCTTTTTCGTTTTTCAATTAGTTAGTTCTACAATGGAGTGGATGACATTAATCTTATCTGCATTCGTTATCTGGTTTGCTTCTCTCTTTAAAAACCTCCATGGATTTTCCTCCATTAATCTTACCTGTATTGGTTATTTGGTCATTGCATATAGTTTAACCTCAATAGTGAACAATATGTTGAATATTACATGTTTAGGAGAATGTCTCTGGCCTCTCACTTTTGAATGGGATTTATATAGTATATCATTGGAAAATGTGATCAAATTTTAATTTTGAACTGGAGTTATTAAGATAAACAATGAAGTCTGGTTGAACTGAAGACATCTGAATTTCTAGTGGAAAAGATTCTTGCAGTGGCTCGGGAAATTATACTCTTTATCATTTATATATCTTTTCCAGAGAAAGTCTTCTCTTTAGTTTTGTTTCTTGTACTCATCTTTCTTCTTTTACCTGGAACAATTTATCGTGTCAAGGTTGGAAATATTTATGTTTTATTTTGTGCCTGCAGGTTCTTTATTCCTGTCATTTCTAACCTAATTCAAGTATGCCATAATCTGCACATTTTGTGCATACAACAGGTAATGCGGTTCATGCCGCATGCTATTTGTTCTGCCTGTGGAAAAAAATGCTTTATATTCTAAGTATAAGCCTCTCAAATTTCTTAATATCTGTGAAGTAGACATGTGTTGTATGTTTATGTTCCCATGAATGAGCACAAGGAAATATGAACTGCAAGTTTTGAATCACTTCGTGCGTAGTGCATTTATTGAGAGAAGTTTTATTAATTTCTTGATGATGATCATTTGTAGAACTAGGGGTTTTGTTGCATCGGTGTTTTGTAACTTGTTAGCTCAAATTACTTTGAAATGGTTGATATCTTTAAAGGCAAACAGTTGCGTGAAAAATGTTTAAAAGGTGTCCTGGAAGTTATGGTAGAGTTCGTTCTTGATTGATATGTTGAATTCACATAAGACAAAGCATGAACTTATCAAACCAAGATAGCATCTCATCTCATTTTAGTGTATGTTACTGTCTAAATTAAACTTTTTACATTGATGAGGAACTAGATTTTTCTTGAAATATAATCAGAATTAAGAAACCTGTTCTGTTGCATGCGATGCAGATGGCTTGATTCTCAGCAGATAATAAATTTAGATGCTTTTGGCATGTGTTAATTGCAAAAGTACCCTGAGATTCGGCTTCGGCCTGACTGTTAACTAGAAAAACATACAAAATGACAGTCAAAATTACAAGTTCCATGCTTTCATACTATGTATGACAATCATATTTTCTTGATGAATTTTCTTGATACTGGCCATTTCTTAGTTAAAAGTACTTTTGCTTGAACCAATTAAAGCATGACCTAAGATGATTTTTGCCTTTCTAGGTTTAAACTCAATGAAATAATCATATAGATTATCTCTTCATGTCAATTCAATTTGCAAATGTATACTAGGAAAATGTTTACTCTGCTTGGTGGTGCTTGCACCTATAGCAACAATGACAACTTAAGATAGTTGGAACTTGGAAGGTGGCCAAATTCCATCAACATCAATGCATTAACTAATATACTATTTTACTTATATTTATGAGTTAGTTGGGTAAGTAGTCGATTGATCTTATTATATTGAGTTTATGTTTCATTTATTTCTCTCTTCTTATGTCTCTTCACTTCCAAATGATGAAGTATATTGGACAAAATATAACTTATCTCAAAGCATTAGTAAAAAATATAATTTAGCTCATGACATTAACATTCATGAAATCACTGCTGATTTGGACATTGAATCCTTATACTATTACTACGTATACCTCATAAATTTTGAACAATATTTAGTAGAATACTTCACTACAAGTAAGCAAAACGTTGTTATTCTTTTATTCATTTAACTTGGAATAGACACGGTATACATGCAAGAAGCACTAACAAATGATAGAGACTTGAGAAGAAGGGTGTCCAAACGCCTTAAAAATTTAAATAATTAAATAAATAAAAGACTAATCATGCCACCGTCCATGAATATAAGGTTGATTTTACAACTCTAGAATAGATACGATATGACCTAACATGTTTAGTACATGGTTGATATGATATTGTAAGATAATTTTCTAATAATAATAATAACTTAAGAAATTTTTATAAAGTTTATTGAAGGCTATTTACAAAATTTAATATAACAAAAATAAAAATCTTAACAGTTTACTGTATAAATATTACTTAAGTCATTTACCTAATATAATTCTAACCAATGTCAAAATATATGTTTTGGGTAATCTTTAAAATGACTACAAGGACATACAAAATCAATTATAATGGTCCGTGTATATTTTTATTTCTTTGAGTTATTATTTTCCATATCACATTTGACGCATATATTACGCACCTACATGCTACCCGTCTCCGCTTTCAATGGTCGGTAGTTTTGATTGGCTACTTGTACTTGCAAACATTAAATTAGATTTCTCTTATTGAACTATGACTATCTACTTCACTAAGACATTGAGGTATAAATAAAAATAATAAATATGCAAAAATATTTTTTATTTTTATTTTTTTTAATTTTATTTTATTTATTTATTTTTTTTTTTTGTGTGTGATTTGTAAAAATCCTTGATCATAATATTAGTCATTGTGGGTCGTATGTTTTGATCGTAAACGATTAAAGGTTGCAATTTTACAGTAAATGTCACACATCATCATAAAAGTTTAAGGTTCATAATTTCGCAAAGGCCAAGATACATTGTGACATTTTCTATAAACTGTTCCTAATAAAAATAAGTGGAAGGAAATGTAATATAAACAAAAATACCGCAAATCCTGCACATTGCTATACTTCGATTCAAAACCGATTGTTCGCACAAGTTATGCACGAATTGTGTGTATGTCATATATATATATATATATACTATAATAAGTGTACTTAATAAAATATGTAAAAATACGTTTCTAGAAAGTGTCAATTAGTTAGTTGTATAAATTGTTCTATATAAACACAATATATAATAATATCTATATGCAATCAAAAACTCAATACAAGTAGACAAAATAACACACAGTCACACACCATTAAGATAGCAAGTAGCAACTTCTAAGACGGCCTCTAAATGCACCCACGAAAAAAAAACAACCTTTTCCTAAGCCGGCTTGCATCCCCATCTCTTTCATTTAATTTTCTCCAAACTTTACCGTTTGCCTACCCTTTTTTATATAATCCCCCCTCCATTTTCTCATTGGACTTCGTCTTTTTCTTTTTTATTTATTGGCGTTAATTTTTCCCTCACAATTAGGGTTATCACTTATAATCAGGCTCTTCTTACACTATATACACCTCAAAAAATAAACTCTCTTACAAAGTGTAACATTTGAGAGCTCTTTCTCTTTTTAATTTCCTTCTTTTTGAAGTGTGAGGTTTTTCATGGTGATGAGACCTTTGAGGAAAAAAAAGGACAGCAAAAACAAGAACAATAATAACAACAACGATGATGATGATGTCGATAATATCCTCAAAACAAATAGAAATCGGAAAAGAAAACCCGAAAAATCACCTCCACAACGTAGCTCCGTTTACAGGGGTGTTACTCGGTAAATCTAGCTATTTTTTTGCATTTTTCTTGTGCATGGATCGTGAATTTTTATTTATTTTTTTACTTTTTTTTTTTATTTTGATTCGAATTTCATTATTAGGAAAAGTAATACCGTATCTAAGGATTACTTTCATTATTAGGAAAAGTGGTATCATATTCATATCTAAGGATTAATTTCATTATCAGGCACCGTTGGACAGGTCGATATGAAGCTCATTTATGGGACAAGAATTGTTGGAGTGAGAACAAGAACAAGAAAGGAAAGCAAGGTGATCATCAATTTCTTATTGATTAAAGTAATTATTACTATTATTTTCACTATATATATATATTTCTTTTTTCTTGGATTTTATTATTTTTACTCTAATATATCTGTGGTTAACGAAATTACATATCATCAGGGATTATTAACATTATCAATAATTGTAATTGCAACAAATTACTAATAATAGTGTTTGATCCCTTTTTTATTTCTTTGCTCAATGTGTATTATGTCAATGGTGGTTGTGCTGTGGTGGGATCCTTCCTACTGAAAAGCAGTGTATCTTGGTACGTACTTTGACCACTTCACTTTTGATCAATGGCTCAAAATGGAAAATGGGAAATAATTAATATCACAAATATAAAACTTTCATTATTGTCTTTTTGAAACTATTGAGTGGATCTTATCCAATTAACTCTCTTGCAATTTGATTTATTATTATTATTATTATTATTTTTAGGGGCCTACGATGACGAAGAAGCAGCTGCACATGCATATGACTTAGCCGCACTGAAATATTGGGGGCAAGAGACCATTACCAATTTTCCTGTAAATTAATTAAGCAATTATGTTTTCTATTATAATTTTCTATGATTAATTAATGTTATGAATTTATTTTTTAATCCGATTAGTGATTTCTTGTTATAGCTTACTACTTATCGGAAAGAGCTTGTTGAAATGAATGGCCAATCAAAGGAAGAGTACATTGGTTCATTAAGAAGGTAATTTATTTTTTTTGGTAGGTAATTAAGTCAAGGTGGTAACATTGAAATTTTTTGATGTATAATTTCTTGCATTTGAGACGTATAATAAAAAACTAAGACCAAATTGCTACCTATTAAATGTTCATTTTCTGCATTGGACTTGAATGAATGCACACGTATATACAAATTTAATTAGACTATTATATTAATGGGGGCCCCATGCTGACATAAATTTTAGAATCCAAACATGGTTTATTGCATTAATTTATATGTTGCGATTTTAAAAGATATTCTTTGTACATAAATTTTTGCACGACACAATCTAGTTGTCGGGTGGAACAGCTCAGAATTTATATTTATTCTATTAAATATAAATTTATATTTATACTATTAAATATTCTTTGTACATATATATTCACTGAACAATATTTATATTTATATTATTAATGATAATTTTATTTACATTATTTTCTAAAGTATGACATGACATAATTTGATAAAATTATGCATATTCATAAAATAAAAAATCGGTTTAATAGTTAGCTCGACAAACATAAAAACTAAACAAGAACTTCTTTTTAGTTCATCTAGTCTATATAATCAGTTCCTAATTAATCACCCCTAAATTTAATGTGTATATTGTTTTATGCACACGAACTTTATATTAAAAAACTAGCTTCTCATCTGATATAAAATTGCAGGAAAAGCAGTGGTTTTTCTCGAGGAGTATCAAAGTACAGAGGAGTGGCCAGGTAATGAATGATTTATTTGGAAATAACTAAATTACTCAGACCAAAACTATAGAGCAAAATCAAGAAATTAGTTAGAGCAATTGCTATTCCAAGTAAATTTGGCACTATTTTATGCACAGGCATCATCATAATGGAAGATGGGAAGCTCGTATTGGAAGGGTCTTTGGCAACAAATATCTCTATCTGGGAACTTATGGTATGTCAATGCCATTGCTTGTTTGTATTCAAAATTTAAATTTTTATTTTGTTCAATGATGGTACAGATACATGTTGATATAGTTGAATATTGCTGGATAGACATCCAAACGTGGAGGGTTTAGTCAACACAAAACACCAAAAAATTGGCCACGTACAAAAACAACCAATTAGATATCACAACCATATCAAATAATCAAAATTATCAAATAATTAACAGTCAGGTGTCAGGAGACCTTCTTCAAAATAATTGTCACCTTCAATATTGCCAAATGATTATAGTTATTTTAGTTGGTAAGTTGGACAATTCAGGGCGAATGAACTTTGTCAAATTGGAATATACAAATTTTTCGGACATGTTTGAATTATGCTAAAAAGATAAATGCTGAATAAGTGATGTAGGGAAGCGTACGAATGAGAAAGATAAAAAAACGAGATACTCTCTCGATAAAACTACAATCTCATTTTCATTCAATAATTAACTAATGAAAATAAAGTAGAGAGAGTCCTTTATATAAGGCTCATAACCCTAGACCTAACTTGTCCAACAAAACAAGAGCTCTTATTAAATATTAAACAATTCATAACTTATTCTCTAAGATATCTAATAATAATAATAATAATAATAATAATAATAATAATAATAATAATAATAGATATGTCTACACCATTCTCCCCCGGTTGAGCAGGATTCGCCCTCGAATCCGACCCGTTCCCGTTGGAGACGTCCTCAAGACAGCAACAGCCCGAACGTTTCCCCCGATTGAACACGAAAGTTGAAAGTCGTCCAACAATCTTGAAGGTAAACATAATCTCGGTCAAGGATTCAACTGCCGCAAAGTCACATGTACACGACACCCGACGCAAAGCCCACACAACCGAAAGAACACAAAACAGACCACCTCGTTCACTGCGCATAAATCTATAACTACGGCCAAACATCCCGGTGTTGGGAGACTTCGGGAACAACAATCGAAAAATGGCCCACCAGTTATGGAGTCTCGGCTTTGGCTCCGAAAAACCATCTTTGGCCAAAATACTCAAAAAATCGGGTGTGAATGACGGCTGCCCATTCGAAGACTCAACCGTTGCGACGTCCCACGCGGGACCCATATTACTGCAAAAATATGTCTTCATCATCGGAGGCTCTTCATAAAAAATTGGCAGACCGTCGTAGATATCGCATGTGTCGGGCTCAAAATTCAGGGAATCTATATACTCGAAGTCAAAGCCTGTTTGTGGCTGTCCAGGCCCAAAATAAGGATTAAATCCATCCTTCCCCTGAGCCCAATAAATTGAATTGGGTTGTCCCTGCGCAGGCCCAAAAACGACATCACCCTCACAAGTCCAAAAAATGCTTTTGTGAGGCCCAGAAGTGCGATTGGAGTCGTCTATTTCACACGCCCAAAATCCGCCTCCAAAGCTCCCAGCCCGCTGTACCTGTACTGGATCTTTGCTCAATCCAAGAAATTGAGCACCGCCATTCCCAATCTCGTTCTCGCTGCCTCGCCATGCATCACGACGCTGTCACCAGCGACACCTACGGTAGCGCGCCGCCGGTCGCAAAAACCAGATTCAGCAAAATCCGTCGCTGCCCAGCGTTGGCCCCGCCGCGCCTCGCGGCCTCCATTGTCGCTAAAACCGGTTGGGTGCTGCCACCAATCGAGCTCGTCGGTCGTGGAAAAGCCCTCAGCGGCCCAACACGCCTCGCGGCAAAGGAAGTCGCTGCCGCCGGCAACGATTCGAAGCCCCTCCTGCGGCCACCTGCGCGCTCTGTCCTTGCCTTCATTCGCTCGACAGAAATCACCGTCTAGGGTTCCGTGCGACCCTCCACCTGCTGCAGGTCGCCGAAAATCGCTGCCTAGGGCTGCGCGATTGGGCGAAATTTGGTACGCAAAACCCTCCTCCGGCCGCTGCTTGTTGCGAAATCGGACCGCACCTAGGGTTTTCTCGTCGTCGCGGTCGCCTCCATGTATGAAACTACCTCCAGCCCGCCGCTGCTCGCAAACTCGGGGCTGACCTGTGGTTTCGTCTCCTCGCCATGGTGGTCGATCTGCCAACGGGTTAGCCGACCAGGTAAAGTCACCATCCTTGATGTCGTTCAGAGGTGGTGGGGATCGCTGTCGGAGCGCCCCGACATGGTTGCGTCCCCCACAGCCGCCTCTGTCTCCCCCGCGAAAGCAACGGCCCATAGCCCCATCGCGGTTCGTCTGCAATTCCGAAACAATCACGTTGTTAAGCGTCAAATGCACATCCTCGATCCCCGTCGAAAGATCGGCAAACCAATCTGTGAAACACACGTCCAATTGTTCAAATCGGTAGTCGATCTGTTGAAACCGATCGTTGAAGGTTGCGTCACGTGGTTCGTCTGCGGCATCTTCTCGTCCCGGCGACATCGCGAATCGTACTGACTGCTGGTATCAACTGATGTAGGGAAGCATACGAATGAGAAAGATAAACAAACAAGATTCTCTCTCGATAAAACTCACAATCTCATTTTCATTCAATAATCAACTAATGAAAATAAACTAGAGGGAGTCCTTTATATAAGGCTCATAACCCTAGACCTAACTTGTCCAACAAAACAAGAGCTCTTATTAAATAATAAACAATTCATAACTTATTCTCTAAGATATCTAATAATAATAATAATAATAATAATAATAATAATAATAATAATAATAATAATAATAATAATAATAGATATGTCTACACCAATAAGTGACAAGTAAAAATAAAATATTTATTCTATAAAAAATTTTAAATTAAATAATAAGTGAACTAATTATAAATTTCTCAAAAAGTTTTAAAATACTATAAATATAGAATTAGTCGGATATTGAATAATAATAATAATAAATAAATAAATAAATAAGCTAGCAAGTGTTGTTGGCTGGTTTATTATATATGCATAGAGTTTCCCTAACTACCAATGTATAAGGTTCCACTCCAAATTTTCTATAAAGAGCATGTTAACAAGTGGAGTCGGACCGAATATGATGCAGTTCAAATTAAATTGATCATTTATAATAAAAAGCTTTCAAATTTGCTTTGGCCATCAATTAATAAAATATCGTACGAGTATGTTTTAAGATGTCTCGAACATGAATTTGTGTTTTATTTATTTCTTCTGCCCTGAACAGAACATGCATTCTACTCTTGCTTTTTTATCCCATATTTAATTAATTGTTTGTTTAGCCATAAATAAAGCAGTCTTTACTTGGTACTTTATTCATATAAAGCTTTTAATTAACTATTAATTAATATCCTTCGGTTTGCAGCTACTGAGGAAGAAGCGGCCACTGCATACGATATAGCAGCTATAGAATATCGAGGACTTAACGCCGTCACCAACTTTGACATGAGTCGTTATATCAACTCTCTTGATAACAACCCTACAAACTCCCCTACAGATAGAGTCGAGCTCGAGACAGCCACATCAGCACCAGGTGTTGGTGTGGGGCCCACTTTCTGCTCCAGCCCATCATCTACCTCATCCGGCCCACCCAGGCCCAGGACTACTTGCTTTCCAGATCATATCCAGACATCCTTCGACATTCAAGATTCGAGCAGCTTTGCAGAGGAGCATGGTATTGTCTTTGGATATTACGAAGACTCTTTTGAATCCATCATGTTTCAGTCTGATCAACTTCAAACTAATTAGTTAGAGATCAAAATTTAGCCAACAAAAATTAAATAATATATATGTATTGCGGTGAAGGACTAGTTTTTTT
>BKCP01008292.1:1960493-1987988 GCA_008636005.1 Striga asiatica | reverse complement strand
AAAATAATAAGAAACACTTTTGTTAGTACTATTCCATCAACAAGTGTTTCCACACATCAATACCAACCTATTGGGCAAATTCGACCAGGACGAAGCAGGTGCAGATTCCGAATCAGAATAGTCCCACGCATTAGCCGAGCTCGATTTATCCGAGTAAACAGTGTCCCACATCTTCAACCCGATAATCGAATCCGGCTCATTAATTTTCATACACAGCTCAAGTGAAGATGATTTCAGCAAACTGTCCCTCATTTGTGAATTTCCACTCGGGGGTTCTTTCAAGACAGGTTTTTTCGCAGCTTCAGGGGGGCCATTTTCTCTGCCAAAAGAGTGCAATTTTCCTGGTTTCAAATTCGGCTCCGCATTTTCTTTATTATCACCGGTGAAGGATGAACTCCGGCGAATGTGGGAGGCCCCACCGTCTTCACTTGAGGTGCGGTGGTGTTTGTGCTCAATCAGGGGATTGCGGTAGAGAGAAGTGTAAGAAGATTGACGTGAGATTGTGGTTTTCTTGCAGCCCGCCATTTCTGTTCCCTTTCTGATTGGAATTGTTTGAAAAGGAAAGGAAAAGGAATAAAAATGTAATCTTTATGGGGTTATAATGAGATTAGTGAATCTTGCAGCGAGTGTGGTTGCATATCTTCATCTTCCCAAGTATTTTGATGCTATTATTGGGAGCAACGGCTATTTGAATTTGAAAATTTGAACTGGGAAAGTTGGTGTCTTTTAGGCACTTATTATAAAAAGCAACTTTAATGAGGGTTGGTATAGTTCTTTTTGACTAGTGGGAATCAGTGGTAGTTAGTGTGTGTTGATTTGCTGTGTCCTTTGTGGGGAGGTGAGGATTGGATTGGAAATAAGCGCCAGGAAATTTGAACACAACCAAAATGACGGATGGGTCTGGCACATGAAGGAAAAAGTTAAATTTTTTTGTACTAACATTCAATGACAACATGATGTAGCATGATGTGGGTGGTTGAGATGCAAATAAATGTATGGTTGAGATTTGAATTAATGATATTTTTAACTAAATTGTCAACCAATATTGTAAACTACACTTGTACATGTAGAAGCAACAATAACAAATAATGTAAGTTTGACCACTCCATCCCCTCGTGTCCGCTGCCAGCTACTCAACCTGAAAAGATGAGAAATAGTGGAGGTGAGTAAACAACTAGCTCATCATGATAATAACTATGCAATTATTCAGTATAAGAACAGATAATATAACATTGGTATGAACATGAAATAAGATATCTTATTTGTCTTATCTGCACACCCTGTCGGGCTGACCGGGTTATGCCCGTCTCGACTTTTAAATGTATAAAATAGTTAATGTATATATCTTATTTGTAAAATTTGATTATTAATAAATGAACAATATAAATATTAATTATTTAACTATAAAAGAATTTATATATTGATTGCATAAATTATAACACATAACATATTTTTTGTAACTTTGATGGATCATGCCATTAATTTACCTAAAAAAATATTGAAACAATAATATTTATTACATAAATTATTTAAGGGGTTTTTTCATGCCATTAAATTAATATATAATTAAAAAACTAATATTAGTTTTATAAAGAGCTTGAAAAAATGCAATATAATTTCTGTATATACCATTTATTGTGAATTAAAATTAGTTGATTTTAGTAATAACTATTGTATGATAAAATAATTAATGGAATATGATTAAACCTAACTAATAAAGAGTCTTCTTATTAAGTCCAAAATGATTTAGGCGGAGAAAGTAGGCTATTCGCATTAATTGTATAGCCTACAATTATATATATAAATTAAATAGTATTAATTGAATAATTTTGATCTATATATATATACATATTTTGATCAATTGAATAATTTTTTTACACTTTTTAACTTAAATTTAATTTATACCAACTCTCTTCAATATTGTCAGTATAATTAAATAGTATTAATAAATTATTATCACATCCACTTTTATCCACTATTCATCAATTCACATAGTTTTAACTACATATCATTTTTAATAATTTGTCTCCTACTTTTGCTTCACATTAATTTTAATTATTATTTTAAATATTATTTAAATAAAAATTTAAATCAATTAACTAATTCAAAATTAAGTCATAACCGGTTTTGATTTATATCTAATAGCTAGCACGTACATCGTGGGCTTTCTTGGATATAAAAAATCTAAAAAAAAATCAAAATATTTTTAACTCAATCATTTTTTTAACTCAACTTTAATCTAACCCCACTATCGTCAATATTATCAATTTAATTAAATAATATCAATCAATCATTTTAACTAATAATCAACTTCACATTAACTTTAGTTCATTATTTATCAACTCATATAATTTTAACTAATCATCATTTCACATCATTTTTTCTCCTACTTTTACATCACATTAACTTTAATTATTTTATTTTAATTCATTCACTAACAACTAACATACTACCTTTTTTAAAATTAACCAAACAAANATCAAAAGCAAAATTTTTTTATATTCGAGCATTCCCTTAAACAACTCGTTTTTGTTCCTAAAAGCTAAAACCCTACACCTACAGCACGCTTTCCAGTTTCAACAGTTGCTCGTAATTCCTTCATTTCCTCCACCAATGGCGGCCTCAAATATCCTCGCTCATCAATCCCCTTCAACCTTCTCCTCAAAATCCCTTGTTAGTTTCTCTCCAAATCCCGTATCCACGAACTGCATTCTACCATTCAAGCTCAAATCCATATCCGGAAACCTAACTACTTCTATGCGGGCAGTCCGTTTGCCAAAAGCCGTTGTATCCCCGTCGGAACCCAAGACCCAGAAATTCGAGCATTGTTTCAGGAAATCCGATGATGGATTCTTGTACTGCGAGGGGGTTAAGGTTGAAGAAATCATGGAGGTGGTTGACAAAAGGCCCTTCTATTTATACAGCAAGCCGCAGATTACGAGGAATGTCGAGGCGTATAAAGAGGCGCTGGAGGGTTTGAGCTCGATTATAGGTTACGCGATTAAAGCGAATAATAATCTCAAGATTTTGGAGCATTTGCAGAGGTTGGGGTGTGGGGCTGTTTTGGTCAGTGGGAATGAGCTTAAGTTGGCTCTGCGTGCTGGTTTTGATCCAACAAGGTCGTTGATTCTCTAAAAAGGCTCAAAATTCTATGTACAAGCTAGTTGATTCTATAAGAGGCTCAAACTGATTCTAAAAAACACTTCAAATTTAGGCGGTAGATGTTATGAAGCTTACGAATTCTTGCACCTAATGCGTTATTCTCTTAGTTACTCGTTATATTCTGTACGTTTTTGCTAATAATATAGAAAGGCATCAATGGCTTTTAGATGGTCACATTTTGTGACCGTGACTGCTCTTAATCTGCAACAGAAAATGCACTTGCAGAAAGTTTATTCTATGAAATTTGAGAATCCTAGCCCCCAACGTGTTTACACTTGACACTGTATCGCATTATGTATAATTACTTTTGGTATAACAAGGGAATTCTTCAAATGTAATGTCAAGAAGGTCAAGAAATACAAACTTTTCATGTTATTACAACCATTAGACAAATTGGGTTTTGAAAGAGCAAACTTCTTTCTGACATACAAAATGTGCTTTCGCGCTTTAGAAGCTTTTATTATTAATCTCATGTTTTAAATCCCCACTGTACATTATACATAGCCTGGTACTAACTCCAGAGATTACCTAGAGATGAATTTGTGCATAAATTTGAATGCAGGTGTGTCTTTAATGGAAATGGGAAAATTGTGGAGGATTTGGTGTTGGCTGCCCAAGAAGGTGTGTTTGTGAATATTGACAGTGAGTTTGACTTGGAAAACATTGTCCACGCCGCAAGAATTGCTGGAAAGAAGGTTAATGTGTTGCTACGTATTAATCCTGATGTTGATCCTCAGGTATAAAGACTCAGTGCATGAAAGTGTTTTGAAGTCGTATTTGATTTTGAATTGCATAATTAGAATTTCTTGAAACATTGACGTACTACTTATGATATTGCTTGGCTTTTTTAAGTTATTTCTTGTCACTTGACCACTTATTTGATAACAAGAGGCTTTATCTAGTGAACTTACCTCTTGTGGTTCATAATAAGGAAATTGTAGCGGTTATCTTCAAACTTCCCTCTCAAGGTTGGGCAAGAGGAGTAGATGGTTTAAAAAATTTCAAATTCTATATTTTGGGTTTTTTGTTAGTCCTGATACTGTACTTGGGCTGTATATTAACCCAAATTTCTGATGCCTTCTTTTCGAGTTTGATTTCATGCTAAGTGTTAATGTTGGTTCATCGGTTGCAATTATGACGTATTTATTAATATTAAAAATATTACCATTAGGTTATGTACTCAAGGCTTGACACCTACACACTGCATTAATTAGGTCCATCCTTATGTTGCCACCGGAAATAAGAATTCAAAGTTCGGTATTAGAAATGAGAAGCTTCAGTGGTTTTTAGATGCTGTGAAAGCACACCCTAAAGAATTGGAACTCGTTGGTGCCCACTGTCATCTCGGTTCTACCATCACTAAGGTATTTGCCTGATGCACCTTTCTTCAATTCATTTTTCCATGCGATGCCTTATTCCCTTGAATAGCTGTTTTTTTCCCATCATAGTCTCTGTTCTGTTCTCATGTTCACCCATTACAACTGATTGTGTTCATAATGACTGGCGTTGAATAATTCTCCAGGTAGACATTTTCAGAGATGCTGCTGTTTTGATGGTGAATTACATTGACGAGATCCGTTCGCAAGGTTTTGAAATAAGTTATTTGAATATTGGAGGCGGTCTGGGGATTGATTATTATCATACGGGAGCTGTCCTTCCTACTCCTAGAGACCTAATAGACACTGTATGTCATGCCACTTTTCATTTATGTTGCTTTGAATATTGGAACTTGTATGTTTTCTCTTTTTTATTCTACTTGTCCCAAAAATAAGGACAATTATATACAGCTTACAAGTCGTTACTTTCTTTAACCAGCGCCACCTGTCATATGGTGTGATTACAATTGGCAAAGAGATTTGAGCCTAATTGCAAAAAGATCCAGTTACTTTCAAATGCAAACAACACTCAATTGTTGCAACCAAAGGATTGTATTTACCTTGCAAATCTTATCCTCCCTCTCGTACAATTTTTTAAAGAGATGTCAATGTCAATGGCAGATATTTTTAAGAAAGTGCTAAACTTGTAAGGTATATTTGTTATGTCCAAGGGACTACATGAAATCTAGAGAATAATTCTGTTTTTTATTTTAATGAGGCCAGAGTTTAGTGCTACTTTGTGTAATTGACTAATGGTTATGAAAACTTCTCATATACCAAAATTCTGCTTGTTTTCTATTAGGTCCGCGAATTGGTTCTTTCGCGAAATCTAAATCTCATAATCGAACCTGGAAGATCACTCATCGCCAACACGTGCTGCTTTGTCAACCATGTCACTGGAGTAAAAACCAATGGGACAAAAAATTTCATTGTGGTTGATGGCAGCATGGCAGAGCTTATTCGTCCAAGTTTATACGGAGCTTACCAGGTGAGGTTCTGGATACTTTAGATACGGTTGATGAAGTATATTGTAGTTGTTTGTATACTTCTATATCCCCGATTGAAGAGTTAATTATTAAATTATAATCAAATATAAAAGGACATCTGAGATTTTGAGTAATAGCTTGTTTTGTCGACACTGCCGGAAACAGTTAAAATAAAAGCACACACTAGCATAATTAACCTAACAAGTCTATCGGCTTCGTTTTACTGGTAAAATCATATCCCCAGTTGCATTTCTGCATTTTATCACCTGGCACTCTATTGCTACAACCACCTATTTTTTTTTTTTTTTAATCGGTTTTCCCTGCGTTGAGATTTGAGAATATCACGGTTTTGATTTTTTGTACCAGCATATTGAGCTGGTTTCGCCTACACCACCAGATGCCGAGATATCCACTTTTGATGTGGTGGGTCCCGTCTGTGAATCTGCTGATTTCTTGGGTAAAGACAGGGAACTACCTGCACCACCTAAGGTAATGTTTTGTACCCCGTAGCCCTTCAAGCTACAACACTCGGTGTAAGAATCGTGAGAACTCTATTTTTAACTATTGTCTGTGTAGTACTATGGTTAATTGTGTTTGGTGCTATTTTTAACGAGTATTTATTTTTTAAAAACAACGCTATATATATATTATGACATATGTATAATTGATAGCACCATGTGTATCTTAAAAAAGGGATCACACATTAAATTTAAAAATAGTATCATATACAGTTCTCATTATTTTCACACCAATACATGTTTATATATATGCAAATTTCATCTTGTATAATGATTTGGTTGTGGTTCTTTAGGGTGCTGGATTGGTGGTACATGATGCCGGTGCTTACTGCATGAGCATGGCTTCAACTTACAATCTCAAGATGCGTCCACCTGAGTACTGGGTTCGTTTCCTCTTCTTTCTTCAATTCGTCTTTTCCCACTGTTTCTGTTAATTCTTTTGTTTTTCTACCAAGTAACATGTGATGTGCCTTCAGTTGAATTTCAGGATTAATGACAAAAAATACATTTGATGCTCCGTTTGATTAAAGAAAAAAAAAATATAATGATTAAGATATGGTTGTAAATAAATTTAATATAAAATGCTCCGAGTTTTTGTTCTGCTACAAAGTTGCCACTTGTAATAAGTCAAGCATGTATGGTTGTAAAGAGGGACATTCGCAAATCTTCAAGGGGAAATTTCTAATTTATTAAGTTATTGGATTTGTCATCCTTGCTTTTTCATTGTACTATTTCTGTAATTAGATTAGACTTACGTTCAGCTCACCTTCAGGTTGAAGATGACGGGACCATATCCAAAATCCGACAAGGAGAAACATTTGAAGATCATTTGAGGTTTTTTGAGGGTCTTTGATTTGATGCTGTAGCTCTCTCTCATTTCATCATCTCAGACCTGGCTGTGTTATGGACCAATAGAATTTATTGTGTACCTCTTTTTTCCCCTTTTACTGTATCTTGAATGCCTTTGTCTATCCGAATATTTAGCATGTCGCAGAATTCTATTGCCTTGAAATGACAAATTTGTAGCATTGCATACCGTGACTGGTATGGATATGGGATAAAATTATGAAACGATGAAGTTTTTAACTGTATAATGGACGTGATATTAATATGAATGTTGAAAACATTTTTACTTATTTGGAAAAATATTAGCTTAAGTATAAGTTGTTATTGTACAATGAATGATGGATGTGATATTAAATATGCCTCTATATTATGTTACTAGGTTGTACACAATTATAAGATATCCCCTAATAGACCCTATACATTGTCTCGAGCCTGTGATCCACGGTGCTTGAGAATGTGTCAACAGCAAAAGTGAACAAAATAGGTACCAATTAATCATGTCAAAACATTAATTTTTTCGTAGGACAAACCAAGTAGTTTTTGAAGTTTAGTCTCCAGAACTTTCATCTCAAAATTCTACAAAACACAAATTAAGTAAATAAAAATACAGTCACCCTATGAGAAAATTAAGCGTTGAAACGCCAATTCATGTCCGTCATTAATGCATCTCAGTCTGAACCAAACCACTGAAAAACAGTTCTTATAACTTGTAACCAAAGTCACACAGGGCACAACAGATCAAATCTCACGGATACCTGTGTAAAAAAAAATTTGTCGAACGAATGTTAGTTGAAAAGGGCTCAATCCTCCTCAAAATCTCGATCATTCTCCAACAAGTAGTTGACTGCTAATTCTTCGTTTCGTTCACATGCTAAAAAGGCTTCAATAACACGAGCTCTGTCAAAACCCATCGCCTCCATCTAAAAATTTATATTAATTAAGAATGGTAATTAAAATTCATATATAAAGAATATTCAACATCAAGGGAGCACAAACAAATTAGAAAAATAGAGGGTTTAGGGTGGTTTGCGCACTCTTTCAATAGCCTCCTGCTCTTCTGGTGTGACACTAACAGCATGAGGCATGTCTTGCTCTCCTTGATCAAATATATCCCTATAAATAAATACATTTCCAAAACAAGATGGGTTACCTTATCATGTGGAAGAGAAAATAAATGAATCTATAACAATCAACACAACTAATGCACTTCCAAAATCTACTGATCGTTTTTTCATAACCAAGCACATAACATTTTAGCAAAGTGTTCATTGGAGCTAAAGCGATGCGGTGAAAACATGAGGGTTCCATTAAAAAGAGATGCAGTGAAAACATTTTTCATTGGAAATGTAAAAAAAATACATAACAACTAATGTGACAAATTAATTTTTTGTAAGGATCATCAAATTTCGACTTCATATATCAATACTGTATTGACTGCATGTTAATGAATACACACAGTTAAAATACTGTTTAATAAAAAGGATTATAATATCATGTGGCATACATATATTTGCATTCGGTTGATTTGCAAGAGTAAAGATGAAGGACGGCGGTAAATCACTCACCCTTCAGAACCATCAACGTGCTCATTAACTAATTGGAGGAACTCCTGTTGGTTTTCTTGTATGAGCGACAATAGTGAAGGATTCTGCTTTCCAAGCTCCAGTAGCATTGGCTACAAAAATGAGGACTTAAAGTTTGGGTTTACAACAAAGTAATAAAAATACATGCAAATACATATTATGTATATATATAACCAAGGCTAATGTTTACCTGAAGAATTTGTGGATTTCCTTGAACCAGAGCACGCAATGCTTGAAACTGTCAAAGTAACTTCCACTTTAAAAAATAATAGAGAACTTGGAAACAGTACAAATGAAGGATGATGCTAGTTAAGAGCACTTAAGCAGAGGGATAAAGCTCAAAATTATATTACGTAACCTGAATAATATACAAGTGCAATGAAAGATAAATTCACCTGCGGGTTGTTCCTTAGAAAATCAAGGGATCCAACACCACCACCACCAGAAACGTTCTC
Organism: Striga asiatica; assembly: GCA_008636005.1. NCBI lineage: Eukaryota > Viridiplantae > Streptophyta > Magnoliopsida > Lamiales > Orobanchaceae > Striga > Striga asiatica. Next base: position 1,979,062 of record BKCP01008292.1, on the reverse strand, counting down.
CTATAAAGTTCCCAAGAGACAAAAGTGAAACATAAAAGAACAAAATAAACATGTTAAATACGAACCCTTAAGATGACAACAAAAACCTGAGGAAACAAATTTAATGGGGATGAATTTGGTGCCCCTGAAGCAGGCGCGGCAAGAGCAGCACCAGTCACATTAACAGAATCAACTGCTGGCTGGGCCAGTGGAACAGCAACTTCTGTGCTCTCCGGAATTCCCTGATAAATTAAAATTCAACAGGTGCCCAGTTTCTAAAGGTTTTCAAATCAGGGATCAAATATTATCTAATTTTATCTTACAAATTAGGTCATGAATTTTGTGTTTTAATCTAATTCTGGCGTATAAAATTATTTTGTGTATGTCGAACCCAAAGGCTCATACTAAGCTCCCAGTTGAGGTAAAAAATTGAAAATCAGGTCCCCAATAGGAAAACAAAAGTGACTGGGTCCTGATTTGAGGAGGTAAAATATTAAATGCAGCCTGTTGAGAAATCTTGGAAAATTAAGCCACAAGCTGGGAGGTTGGGACCATGAATAATATTCGGACCCTTAGCTGAAATTTTAACAAACACCAACATGTTTAAAAATATTCTAACACGAAAGACTATTCTTCTGATATTCATACCGAATACAGGTAGTCCACAGCTCGCTCTGGATTATTGTATGCAGCTCGAAGTGCACGAGTGACCATCTCTCTATCCCAACTGCCACCTCCCATCTCAATTAATTGTTGCACAGTTTGATCGAGACTATTGCCAGCGATTAAATTTGAAGCAGCTTGAGCATAAGGGTCCAAAGGGCTGCTGCAAACATATATCACACTAACTTGTAAATATTTTTGTTTCCTGCTTTAACTAACAAGTCACAAGTCACGAATTTTGCCCGAATATTCAGAAAAATAGGATCTTTAAACCAAAAATATATAACATACTTGCTTGAGGGAGCAACTGAAGCGGATCTGCTGCTATTTGGAATACTACAATAACAAATTAACATCTTTTAGTTTCATATGTCAGCATTAATAACAGAGGTATTGCAGTTCATCTAATATTATGGAAGTATAGCACTCACGGAGATGATGGTCGGGCTTCGGCTGCAGGAGTTGGATTACTCACAGGTGCTGCAGTTGCTGCTGCTGCAGTAGGTGCAGGCTGCTACGGACATTAGGAACGAGAAGGAAATAAAAGGAAGTAAAAAGTTAAAAAACAAAAAAGAAAAAGATACAAATGATAATGGCGAGAAGAGAAATGCATGGTGCATGTATGTGATACCTGAGAAGAAGTTGACCCACTTGAGCCCAAAGATTTAGTCTACAATCGATATATACACACAAAGGGTAAAAGATCACCAGAGATTCTTGGATCAACTATACGTACCAAAAATACAAAAAATGGAAAGCATATGTAACGAAAAGAAATAAAAATCAATTACTTCTACATGGCAGTAGTGTAGTAGCCAGATATAGATTGTAGCAGTACAGAAAGCATTTTTCTAAACGTTAGGGTGAGTGGAAAGGAGGGGATAATAAGAACTAAATAACAGTTACACTACAAAAAATGAATTACGAAAGGTACCAGAAAACAGGCTATGTCTAAGGATTACCTTGGTTAGCATGACAACCAGAAAACCATCTTCAGAGACCTTATTCTCAGCCAAGGTACTTTCATCTTTCAGTACTTTCCCATTATGAATTAACAATTGCTGACCACATGGGTAATTATCTTTTCCTTTTGCATCTTCAATGGTTTTCTTTATTGCCATAATCTAGTACAAATATCTCAATCAGTCAATAAACAAGTGAGACATACAGGTGTTAACAGCCACATACAACAAAACCATCTACAAGATTACACCACAGTATGAAAAAAAGGCACATCCTTGAGACACTGTTGTCGCAAGATATTTATTATCGGCGAATATTTTCAATATTACTCCATGTCAAAAAAATGATGATAAAGAAGGAATTAGCACAAATGAAAACCCCATCAAAATATGTCATGAAATTCGAAGAAAATAATTCATATCCAGCAAGGTATTGCCGAAGACAATGTTTTTCTTCTTAACAGTGAAAAAATCATTCTAAATTACTCTCCACAACTAACTTTCATGGGGTTGTAGTTTTCAATTCCAAGAATAAATTTCCCCCAGTCAAAGATATTAGCTTTCTTTGGCCGTCGATACAAGTATGAAAAAGGTAAACTTAACTTGCCTTCTGAATCACAAGTAAAAATCTACGAAGAGAGCTCATTATCATATAAGTATAGTTGCATCAGTCAAAGAGGATATCCTTTCTAAAAGAGTGTGCAATGTATACTGTGAAATGCAGCCAAAGCCATTTCCTGAACTACTGAAAATTGAACAACTTCAAGTGGTTTTCCATCACTAACCTACCACATTACCCATTTGGGAGTAAAACTATGTAAAGCTACAACCCACTAATCTGCTCCAAATACTTTCTAGAAAATGCATGCTTTAATTATATAAAATGGTAAGAGGAAATTGAAAAACAGAACAGAACATTGCTACAAAAAGCCACACAAATTAAGACCCATCGTTTAACAGAAACGATGGCACACACACACGCACGCACGCAACACCCACACGTATGTATATATGCAAGAAGGTAGAGAGAGAAAGAGAGAAGACCGTGTCATTTGGCTGAACGCTGATTTGGAAGTGGCTACCTTTGAGAGTTTTCACAGTGAGCTTCATTCCGGCGAATTTTTCTCCAATTCAAAGGCTTCGATTAGTAAAATATAAAATCGAAGGAGGAAAGAAGAATTGAAAACCCTAGAAGCACGCTGCAAGATACAGATCGGAGGGAGGAAACTGAAAAATTGCTGAAGTGTGAAGCAGTAAATCTTTGAATAAAGCATGCGGGGTCGTCGATTTCATCTTGCGTGACTATAATATAACTCAGACCCCTTAACTATGTGCTTATCTCAACTTTACCCCCTCAGTTTGCTAAATTGTATTTTGGTCCTAAAATAATCATAGTAACTATGTATTGTAAGGTTGCCCTTCAAATGAAAGTTGAAATCTTGAAACACATAGTATTATATTTTGTTTGAATTTTAAATTTTAATATAATGACACAAATTTAGTTTTAACTAAAATTTAAGGTTACTTATAAAGTTGATTTCAAAATAAAATCTTTATTATGAGAAAATATTGATAAATACTATTTTTTTTAAAGCATATAAAAATTAAATAACTAAAATGTAGAATTATTTCTAAAGTTTATTTTAAAAATAAATTTTTCAATATGATGAGGTATTGATGATTGTTTTTCTTTTTAAGCATATAAAAATTTAAATATAACTATGTACTCATTCAAAAATTTTTTAAGAAAATATGAAATCTCTGAAGATTCGAACCAAATCGAAAAATAAAAATCTCTAAACCGAATCGAACCATTCTAATTTTTGATACGGTTCCGGAGATTGAATTTTTGTTGAACTCTACCAACTCATATTTACCCCTAAATATACGTGGCGCTTTTTAGAGTTACGAGTCAGTGGGGTTTGAAGATTTTAATTTGAGCTGAGGGAGATTTTGACGATAGAAAAACCACGACGTTGTTTTATAAAGAAGTGTTTAAGAATATTTATATTTTTTTTCAATGAATTTGTTATGATTTTTACTATTGTTTATAATTTTTATTATTTTTTCATGTATCATATAGTTTTCCGTGCAAATGCACGGGACAAAAACTAGTGTGAGCTAATAACTCTTTAACCGTGGTTATATCATTATAATTAGACATACCAATTCAACCCAAATAAAACTTTATCCATGACAAGCAATTTGAACTTTTTTTCAAAGCACGGATACAGTTTCTCCACATACATTGCACCATTTATGTCAGCAAATTCGTTGCCAAAATTGGTAAAAGCTTCAACTTAAAAGTCTCACTATTACTTTAGTGAAATATCGTCACGGAAAAGGAAACAATAAAAAGAAAAAGGAGTCGTGCGAAAATACAATTGGGCGAAGATAATAGTTACACAATAGGTGGCGGTATTTATGCTGCATAAAAATTAAAAACTCTCCCTCCAATATTTCCGGCCATCCCTCTCCACCGCCCGCTCTCTCTCTCTCTCTCTCACGCGCGCGCGGGAGAACACTGAACAAACCCTTCATCATCATCATCATTATCATCATAATCTTTTTTTTTTTTTAATTTCTAACAGGCATACATCTACATACACAATCCCTGTATCTATATTTGACTGCCTCGATTTCAGGTAGCTTCCATTACTATTCTCACGTTTTTCAAATTTTCCTTTTTTCTTTTTCCTCGGGTAAATCAGTTGGTGGCGTTGTTATCATATCGTTTAACCTGTAATGGACGCAAGCTGGTTCCTCGTGACCACCTTTTTCCGCCTTTATTGATTGACGCTATCGACCTCCACATGCAGCCAACAGAATCGAATTCATAAATTGATCCTCTTCATCGTCACCATCATCTGCTTTCGTCCTTTTTTTTATCCGGTTTTATTGTAATTTGGATCTGCGACGTCGGAGCTGCGACCGCGTGTTTCCCGGCGTTGATTAGCCGCCCCGGAGTATAATGCCCTGTGTGTGTTGGAGATTTGCGTGCGTATTGGGAGTGAATTGAGGTTTCGAGGGAAAAATGGAGGAGAGGAAGAAGTACCCGATTGGGGTTGAGTTTTATACTCTGTATGAGGAGGTCGGGACGGGAGTCAGCGCGGCTGTTCACCGCGCCCTCTGCAACCCGCTCGATGAGGTCGTCGCCATTAAAATTCTCGACTTTGAGCGCAATAACAGCGATCTGGTAAACTTCTCCCTGCTTAAGTACTAACGAATATGTACATGCATGTGGGGGATTTTGTGGAATTTTTTCCCTATTTCCGGGAGGAAGTGTCGTGTCATTTGATTTTGTGATTTTTGGATTTCTGAAGAATGTTGGAATATGGGTGGACTTATTGATTTATCATGTAGTTTTTCGGAACTCTTTCTCTCAGCCGGCATTGTCAAGCTTACTGTTTATAATGATGCTTAGGTTTCGATATGATCTGAACAGAAGATAGGTTAGTTAAACTAGTGATTCAGTTAGTGGCAAGTTCTGGTTCTAGCTTCTAAAGCTGGTTTTGGTTTTTCCTTTTAGAATTGTTATTGGAAATAGATAACTGAACTGTACATCACATATCATCGTTTATTTGTATGTAAATCCGTTGAAGAAGTGATTGCCGAAGTTAATATCCTTGGAAACTATCTCCATTTGTAACTTTTCAGGTGGCATCCATCTTACCCGAGTCCTGCAGTTCTGCAATATTGTTTCACTGATGTTTTATAGAAAAGAAATTGCAGAAGTTAATAAATCTAAGAAAAATATTTAAGTTTGCTTTTGTGTATAGCATCCATCTTTTTAATGTCCTGCGTTTCTTGTGTCATTGATATGATTTATATTCTAATTAATCTTTTATCTGGAGTCTTATCACTAGTTTATCTGTAACTGCATAGATCCAGATTTACAACCTAGTAACTGTGAGTGGGTGTATAGGGAAATATTGTATGCTTTTTCTCTGTCAAGATTATATTTTGTCTGATTCTGAAATTCATATATCCTTGTAAATGAGAGACTGATTTAGCTGTTGAATTTTGCACCCAGAATAACATTTCACGGGAAGCACAGACAATGGTCCTTGTTGACCATCCTAATGTTCTTAAGTCACACTGCTCCTTCGTTAATGATCACAATCTTTGGGTTGTGATGCCTTACATGGCTGGAGGTTCTTGTCTTCACATTTTGAAGGCTGCACACCCAGATGGTTTCGAGGAGGTTGTCATTGCTACAATTTTGCGGGACGTGTTGAAGGGCTTGGATTACCTTCACCAACATGGACATATTCATCGTGATGTAAAAGTGAGTAAATGGTCTCTAAGTGCCTCTGTCATGTTCGATAATTCTTAATCAATATTCTTGTCAGTCATACATGCTTCTGGAGTGAAGAAATCTGCAACCATGTATTCTCTTTAAGATAATTGAAAAATGTATTCATCATCCAGCCTCTTTTCTTATTTATTTATGTTTTTTTTTATAGTTGACATTGTTCCCTTTTCTAGTTTCTTAAATCAAATAGTATGTAAACATGAATAGCATATTAGAGTTCTCCATACTTTGTTAATTTGCAGAGCCTAGTGATAAATTCCAAACGAGCATATCTAACACTTATAACACGTTTCCATTCTTTTGCATTAAAATGGAGCGCAGAATAGTATTATACATATTCCTTTGTGTGTGTGGTTGCTTTTATGCATCATCTTAATCTTGAATATTCCGTTGTTTGGTTACATTCAGGCTGGTAATGTTCTGATTGATTCCCGTGGTGGAATCAAACTGGGAGATTTTGGTGTTTCCGCCTACTTGTTTGATGCAGGTGACCGGCAGCGCATGAGGAATACATTTGTGGGCACCCCCTGCTGGTATGGTTGCATTCTTGACCTACTTTCTGCATTTGTTTAATTTTCCACCAACTATTGAGTTCAAAATCAGTCCTATTAATGCAAGGTTTGTTAGAGAAACGTAAATATATGAAGATAAATAAACAAATTGCATATATACGTGAGTGCTAATCTCAATTTTCAAAAACTCTGATGCTTGAATGGTCCTAACAGATGCTGGCTCTAGTAACTAAATCATAAGGTGGGCCTATAACAAGGGTTGTTTCTGTTTTATAGGATGGCACCTGAGGTCATGGAGCAAGTGAATGGTTATGATTTCAAGTATGTTTCATCTGTTCCAGATTCTTTTCTTACTACCTACGATTTTTGGATCATTTTTCTGAACCAGCTGTTTGATATTTTTGTAGAGCTGATATATGGTCTTTTGGCATAACTGCTCTGGAACTTGCACATGGCCATGCTCCTTTCTCGAAGTATCCTCCGATGAAGGTTTTTACAGATAACAATGATCTGTCTTTTTTTCCCCATAATGAGGAAGCTCTTGTAGTTATGATTTTTCGAGCTTATTGGCTCTGCATTATACTTCTTTAGGTATTGCTTATGACATTGCAAAATGCGCCACCTGGTCTTGATTATGAGAGGGACAAAAAATTCTCAAAGGTATCTTCGCTCAAACAAGTACTGACATAACAAAATTGTTTGGTTGAGATACTGATATTGTCATATTTGGCATCTTTAGTCCTTTAAGCAGATGATTGCTAGCTGTTTGGTGAAGGATCCTTCAAAAAGGCCAACTGCAAAAAAATTGTTGAAGCATTCCTTTTTCAAGCAAGCTAGATCAAACGATTATATTGCTAGAACTCTCCTGGAAGGGCTGCCAGCTCTTGGTGACCGTCTTCAAGCATTGAAGGTTTTGCTCTTTCCTGTCTATATGGCTGAATTAATACAAGCTGAAGTATTCTCTCTGTAATGGTTTCTTGTCTAATGAAATGTTATGGATTGAATTTAGAGAAAGGAGGAGGACATGCTTGCACAAAAGAAAATGCCAGATGGGGAGAAAGAGGAGATATCCCAGGTTTGGTTTCCTATCCGAAAAAGCATTCTGATACTTATTGTGCTCAAGTGAAAACCTATTAAGCTGTACCGTTTTTGTTAAACTGATTTCCGAATTATATACAAATTTGAACAATAATATTTACCTGTCATCCTATCTTTTTTGTCTTAATTTATGTACTGAACTGATCCAGTGGACACTGAAGCCTTATATTAGCCATTTTAGCAAACATGTCGAAATTGATATAAAAACGTGATATATTCAGTGTACAAGACATCAGATATTTTGTTAGATGTTCTTCACGAACATTGTATTTGTTTACACGTAGAAACAATTTTAACTCTGTTTTTGCAAGGAAAATAATTTTCATGTGAGCAATGTCCTTTTATCTTAGTTTTTGTTGCTGTTTGATTGAAACTGAAACCTCTTAGGACTGTAGAAAATATTTAGGTCGGTTATCAAAATATGTGCAATAAATTTTATGATGTTTATAGAAATTTCTGATTCATGAACCTGAAACCCGCAACATAGTTAGTTGGATGATGTCAGCAAAGGAAACTTCCAATTACCTGAAGTTTTTGACATCCATGCCTGCCTCACTTCTTCAGACATATTTCATGGTTGTCTCCTGATTTTCCAAACTCTAGTTCTCTTATTTCCACCATCACTTATTAAATAACACTCACACGTCAGTGGTAGGTCAGATCCTTTTAGATTACTGTCCATTCACTATTTCAGATTTTGTTTCGTAGAAATTATTTCTAAACTCTGACCTTAAAATCTGTAGTTGTAAGTTCTCCAGAAGTCTCAATTTTTAAAGATCTCGTAGCCGCTATCAAGCATGAAATTGTAATGATGCTTTTACGTATTTTATTACAACTTACAAGTGGAGAAAGATGTGGGTGATTAAATTTGAAAAACTTGCAGAATTGAGCAATGGTTGTATGAATCTAGGACCTTGAAGTGTAGTTAAATGGTGCACTACTGTAATTTCTTTTAATCAACTACTTAGTTCTTGAGATTGCAAGAGATAACTCCCCACTAATATGAAAATTACTTAAGAGTTCTTTGTACTTTCTTTTTTTTTTGTCAGAATGAATATAAACGTGGGATCAGTGGGTGGAATTTCAACCTCGATGATATGAAGGCTCAAGCTTCATTGGTACTATATTCTTTTCAACTATTGGTTTGATTGATTTACTTGCAGAAAAAGATTGTTATGGGTGACTGTGAGGAACATCATGCATAGAACTCTTGTTATCAGATCCAGGATGATGATGTTACTTTGGAAAAAGACGAAGATATGCAAAACAAACTACAGTATCAGTCATCTTTATCCAAAAGCTTTAAAGTACTTCAACACCAATTGTCCTTTGCAAGTCAGTGTTCTGATGCAGCAGATTCTGTAAGTCAATACTGATCTTCTTGTAGAAGGAAGATATGTTTCTTTCTCTTTGTTTAACATCTCTGTTGTTCGCAGGATGATAACACACCCGCTTCTGTCTCGTCAATGGACTCCCCGAGTAACTTGTACGGCATCACAATTTGACCACCCTTTTACATATACTTACTGCTTAATCATTTCTGTGCTGCCCGTATGCTAGCTTTTTCACGGCCTTATGCATACTACTTTTACTTGAGTATAGTTAATTTTTTTTTAATTTACATTTATTGCTGTATTTGTGTTTATAACATGCATAGTGCAGCATTTACATTTCTCTGAGTTACAACTCACATTGGTTAAACATTTACACTTATTCTTCTGAGCTTCTCCATAGTTTCTTCTCACTGAGCCTTTTTCTTATATTAAACCTATATTCACAAGTGAATCCTTATTAAACATTTTGTTTTTTTTTTCTCCCCTTAGAGCTAAAATTGAAAAGTCTGAAGATGGTGCGAGTGTCGTGACAACATTGGAGCAGCCAACAACAAACATGCCTCTTAGTTCTGAGAATCATACAGACAATAACCTAGTAGAAAAGGTTGAAGTGGAGGCAAACAAAAGATTAATAGACGGAGCCCCCACTAACTCTGGGTATGATGTTCTATCTTGACTACGGCACTTATTGCTCTATGTACTGAGTTCCTTTCTTTCTATGTTATCTGTGTATAGGTTGTATTTTATACTGAATTTCTGTGGTTTCTTTATGGACTACTGTTCAAATTCACCTCTTTCTTTTAAATTGCGAAATGCGAGGTAATATGAGGCATCCAAAGGGAACAACAGAGAAGTATGGCATTCCAAAGTTTATGATTAAGGGCATAAATAAAAAGGCCCAGTTAATGAAAATCACCCCCATGATTGTATACGATTCAGGAGATGCTCATTTAACTTCTTAAATTCTGATTTCCTCAAAGATGTTTGTCTTGGTTTCATAAATTGCATGTGACAGAACTTGTCAGCATAAGAAAAGCAATATCAGCTAGAAAAGGACAAAGGTTCAGTACTGTGCCTATATGGTATTATGCGATGACATCTATGTTCTGAATTTGTTTAAAAACAACATAATTATAGGCATTATTTTATTATATTACAGAATATTTTTATGCTTTTCTTAATTGAGGTAAACAAGTAAAACTAAATTGTCTAGTTTTTTTGTTACTGTTCTTTTTCTCTGCAAATTTAACCATAAATTTTCATATAAGAGAAGCTTCATTATTTAGTAAGTATAAAATAATTGTTTATTTTAGTTCATATATTGTTTCACACTTATATTGTTTATCATGTTTCTAATTTCTTTTTATTTTTTTTTGTTTTGAAAAATTTCCAGCCCTTATATTTTTCTACCAATTTGTGGCAAGGTTAAAATGGATTTTGCAATTTTTCATTTCTTTTTGTTGTGTTCCTTGATGTAAGTATATATGGTTTTAACTCCTCCGTTAAAGTTTTTTTTTTGGGGTCTTTTCATTATTAGGTGAGTTTCTAGGATAAACCCAGTTTGATTGTTTCTAAGCAAGTTCAATAAAAATATCTTCCATACTAAGAAAACGGAAATTCAACAGGGTACTGTTTGAGCTTCTGGAATGAGATGGCTTGAACATAATAAGATCATGTTTCTTCTCTCATTACTACTATGAACTGATTGACATATTCTAAAACTATGCTCCATTAGGAAGAAAACGAAATTATCCGCAGATGAAGATAATCATAGAGGTTCATTTAATTTTGCTGGACGAGATGGTAAAAACACTTATTTTTCCTGACAAGTTTAGATACTCTGTAAAATTATTTGTTCCCGTTAGGCAGTTTTAGTCCTTTTAGTAGTTACTCGTAATAATTTTAGTGTTACAGAAGATTGAGAGTATAGCCAAGGAAGATGCATCCACTCCCAGCTTTGCGTTTCCACCATACAGAATAATCCTGTGGCCACTATAATTTCCTATCTAACCAAAGAGCTGTGCACACTTTCCCCTTTTCATTTTTGCCCCTCCTTATATAAAGTTCTTGTTTTCTCCTTTTAGGTGCAACTTGAAGTGAGAATATAAGTACTTTGTTTGGTTATATATTTTCTATTTTTTTTTTACTTTTCAAGTTGTTGGCTTACATAACATTGGGTAAACTTTCTCTTGGCTTCTTTGACGAGTTTATTTTTCTTTGTAACAACTAGTGATAAAGTCCAAAATCAGTCACAGATATTATCCCGCGCTGGGCCAACCAATCAGCAACCTTCAGAGTCTGTACATGGAGAAATAATATCCAAAGGCTCAAAAACATCAGGCAAGTCAACACTTGTAAACTTCTGTGTGCTTGCCTTTGTTGTGAACTTCAATGAATAAACTTTTGTTGCTTAATATACTGTTTCTTTGTGTTTTCTTTTTTCCCGGTTATCCAGTTAATGGTGATGAAGCCGATGAGAAGGCCAAGAATCAAGTTGTTCAGCAAAAAGGAAGATTTAAGGTCACATCAGAGAATGTTGAGGTGATAAATGTCAATATTCAGGTTTTACTTTGAATGGCCCATTTTGCGTTTATTAAATATTTATTTTTTCCTGTAGGCCGTTCCAGCTCCTATACTACAGAAAAGCCACAGCATGCAGGTTGGTCTTAAAATTTACTTTATAATGTAAATATTGCACGTACAACTTTTATTGAAATTGACCAGAACACTAGGTTCGTATGTTCTCATTTTTGTATATACCCAAGCGATAACTAAGTTTTATATTGGTCATTCTATCATCATTATATTCTGATTTGCTGCCTTCTCTTATGTTACAGTATGGACATGAATTTATCATTCAACTGCAACATATACGAGTCAATAACATTATAATTGTTATCTGAAAAAGCCTCTCATATTCAAAATCAAATGCATTTGTGTAAGAGATGAAGTGGTATGAGTAAATAATAGAACCCTAAACTATAGAATCTTATGTTGGGTATGGATCTCTATGTTTCCTGAAACAAACATATGTAAACCGGTATTAAATGTTATTTAAAAGGCTTTTGTTTTTGGATATTTAGGTGATGGGTCCACTTTCTTCCATATCGTCACCTCCATTATCTTCCATATCAACTCCATCACTCTCTGATGCTACTTCAAGTTTTGGTCATGCCATTTTTCCCAGTTTACAGTCTGTTCTGCAGACAAATATTGTTCAAAGGGTAATAGTTCTTATGACATATCATGCACACTGACCTTTTCTCCTTTCTTTTTAAGTATCTGATTTTGTCTTCTACCTAATCACATTGACAGGATAGCATCCTTCATTTAATGAAGCAAATAGCAGTTGGTGATCCTTTGGGTATGAACAACTAATCATAGTGTAATGTATGCACACACACATACATATAGGGAGCGGTTACATTCTTAAAATGAGAAAGTAGGGATTAATCACAACCATCCATATATTTTAGATCTTATGGATGTACTTGGTTACAGAAGTGAATGTCTTCATCCCTCTAACTATGCATCACTGAATTTGTAAATTGCATCAATCAACACGAGTAGTAAATAATTGTTAATGCATGTTTAGAAGTATATTAGTGCTTAGTTAGAAGGGCTATAATGCAAATTCAATTTTTTTTTTTATCTATTTAAAATATTTTTATTGATCAATTAATCGCCAACAATTTTTAATGCATATTTAAAAATGTATGAACGCATAGTTATATGTCTGTCTTTTGAATGGCTAGAATTTGGCCTGGTCTTCCTATTTTAAGAAGCGGTTTATATGTAACTCTGAGTGTGCGCGTGTTTCTTGTTTGACTTGATTATTTGTATTTGCAGATGTGGAGTGCCCACAGATTAACATGGCATACGCTGATAAATCTTTGGTATGCAAAAAATTTAGGTTTTGGTTGATACACTTTTGCATTTTACTTAATCATAACCGAAGATGCAAAAACTTCTGGGGGCTTCAGTCCAATTTATTCCTTTCAAAATGTTTTCTCTCAGCTGTTGCCTGTTGGATTACTATTCTGAAGTATGTATAATTCTGATATTTATTTATTAAAATTTCGTTTTGGTAGTTAGATGCTTCTCATGATAGAGAACGGGAGTTGCTTCGAGAAATCAATGATCTCCAATTAAGGTATGATTCCCTATCTATAATGCATACAAGAGCAGTACTAGGCTCCATTTGGAGAGGAATTGAAGGAAAAAATTTCAAATTCATATGATGGCAAATCTATTGAGTTATTGCATTTGTGTGGACTTGAAAACATCATCTTAAAATTCAATCCTTTCATCCAAATGAAACCTCATTGAACTTAGTTAAGTGTAAAGTAACTCATCCTCTTGCGTAGGCTTGCACGTGCCCAGGAGGAGCTCCAAAAATATAAAGCAGAGAATTCGCGGTGACGGTGAGCTCATGAGCGCACATTTTACGCAGAATTTTTATGTCAGTATCCTAACCTGCGGAAAAAATACTAACCAGTGTAATATATTCATTTGATTATGTTAAAGTCTCTCAAAGTTTGTATGATTTAATTGAATCAGTACCTTGCTTATTCAAGTATGAGGCAATGGGTATTGATTAATTGTAGCTTATTTATTTAATTTTTGATCCTTGGAGCCTCCATAAAATTGAAGTTCTATCTCAGATATTGCATTGCAATTTCTTTGACTTTTGTTAACTTGATCTTTTGCTAGCAATTTTAACTAGTGTTCTAAAAATCGGGTTAGGTGTACGTCTAGTTAGCACCTAGGCCTTAGGTGGCACCCAGTCGTCTTAATTTTTATCTAGGCGCTCGGACAATTATACATCGTTTACAGCATGGCCCTAGGCGACTGCATATTTTGTCACGTCTAGATTGGTTAGGCGGTTTAGACAGTTACCTAGGCACACAGGTGATGGTTAGGCGGTTTATTTTTATGTATACAAAAATATGTTTTGATTTTTATTCATGTAATATTCAATAATTAGAATTAAAAACTAATCATGATAGCGTATAATAATTATAAATATTTAAAAAAAATTGTATTTAGCAACATTAATTAATAAGTTTTACATAATGTGTATTTTGTGAGTTATATATGGTGATAAATATAAATAAATTCAAATTGTTTGTGGCGCCTAACCATTGTGTAATCCCCACCTAACCACCCTAGGAACTAGGTCTTAGTCCGCCCCTTAAATGTAAGGGGATGATTGGAAGTGGATTATTTTAGTTTTGCTTTGATTTATTGGATAAAGTCACTTAATTTTGAATACAGTTGATTGAGTGAGATTTTGAGTTTATATTTAAAATATATTTAAAATGTAATGTTTAAAGTTGATGTGATGTAACGTATGAGGGAGGTGATTTGATAATTAATTAAAATTATGTGAGTGGATGATAGTGACTTAAAGTTGATGTCATGTGTGATGTCGATTGTTGATATTATTTAGTTATATTGATAATATTGAGGAAAGTTATGTTGAATTAGGTTTGAGTTAGATTTTGAAATAAAAAAGTGTAAATGATTGATTGAGTATGGATATTAGAAAAAAAAAAATAAAAATCCACTTCTAAAGTTCTAATCACCCCCTAAGTGAAGAAATTGCTCTCTTTCTCTGCGCCTCCGTGCTGCTACAGCTGTCGGTCCGTACTCCCGGTCTCTTGTCGATTAGTGGGCCTCTCGATTGAAGGGTGTTTTGCCATGTCGCGCTACTCGTGGTTGGCCTCTCGCCTCAAGGTGGCTCCAACAATTAGATGGTATGGTTGGGCGACTTTGCTCTGATTGCCACCTGGCGGTGGTCGCAGCCGAGGTTAGCCATTCCTTCCCTTTGTTCTTTTGTTCCCCTGGTGTCAGTGCGAATGCACAGCCCGCGCGTCTGCGGGCAGTCTGTGCGCCCTTCTGCAGCCAACGGCTGCGAGCGCGCCTTGCTGCCTGCGACCAGCAGCTTGTCTGCCATGGCCGTCGGTGCTTTCATGCGGCGCGTCGTTGCCGATCGGGACTGAACGTGCGCGACAACTTGTGGTACGTCTCCGATAGTCGGGGCTAATCGCCGGCATCCATGATTTATCGTGCGCTTGAAGATTTTCCATGGATTCTCAATCTCTCACAAAATACACAAATCGTGCAAATAAATACTTTTATCTCAAGAAAAACGCTTGGGCATGTGAGATCTTATGAAAATGGCGACTAAAGCATCCAAGAGAATTGATATATTTATAGGCTACAACAAGAACCTAAGGAGGTGCTAAATATGTGTTCTCCAAGTGTGGACCCAACTATGGGCCTGACTCACTCCATTCACGAGTGAATAATATTTCAGTCCATTAAATAAATATTATTAAACTCCTCATTTAGCTCCAGAATTATATTTGAGGCTCCAATTTAATTACTTGATTTATCTCTCGATGTTTAAAATATAATTTTCACTAATTAATTTAATTAGTGACAATATAATTAATTAACTTCTTGATTCGAATCTAGTACAAATAAATTCTTTATTAGTATGCCTGAATTAAATTCGACAATCAGGCTTCGCATAATAATCCTTTTTGAGTTTATTTTGGGGATATCATCAAACTATACATACCGTGAGTGTAAATAATCGAAAACACGTCGCACATACAACATCACTACCCAATTCAGTTAGACTATTAACCTAGCAAAATGGATATCACTTTTTAGTGAATCAAAGTAGCAGATACTGAGTGCACGTACCCATTATTATCTTCTGGGTTAAGAGTACGCACTAATTAACTGAGGTCTAATTTATTTTCTTGGTCAATATAAAATAAACTTTCCCTCATGGGATCCGTTAAATACACTCACTGCGTACTAGTGCAATTCATTAATCAAGACCAACCGATCCAAATTATACTACAACAGTTCGCGATGTGTTGTTCATTTCCATCTAGGTTGTCAACCAATACTTTATGTTTTACAAATAACTGATAGAATAATCTTCTATTTTTCTGTGATGAACCATATCTATCTAAATGTAAAACATCAGAATGTAGAACTGTTTAATAAACATGATTCTCATTCAAATGGGAATAGTGTAAACAAAAAGTCAAGCTTTTAATATACACACCACCATGTGTGATGTGCCTGAAATATCGGTTCACAAAGATTGTTGGTCGAACGGCCTAGTCTCGAACGTACCACTAACCGAATCACTTACCAAAGCGTCGGGGACGGGGCCCCAGCGTAAACACTCTGACGTTCAAGTTAGAAAACTTATGTCTCAAATGTATTGTAATTGAGAGGACTATGTAGAGTTTAGGTTAGAATTTGAACCTGAATCTCTTATTTATAAAACGTTTAGTGACTTACTTTCTAAGACAAGGGGTATCTTTAATAACCAAGGAGTCTGATCCTCCAGAATTATTGTGTAGATATACATAAACATAATTGATATCTTTTAGGAATATTTCTTAAATCTTCATAAGTATTTAATTAATGTCATATATATTTAAATTGTAGTAATCAAGCTAAAGCTCCTTTGGACCAGTCGTACCCGAGTTAACTGCTCAGACCAGTTCACCGAACTATTTTGATTGCTACATCAAGGTGCACACAAACAACAAGTAAGTTCAAAGTATCGTGCTACTAACCAACTAGTGTATCTGATAGTATTTTGACTAATGAATATGCAGAGCCATGTATTGCTCATGACAGGGGCGCAGCCAGAAATTTTTTTGACCCGGGGCTGCATATTATTGTAGCTATTATTGGAGCCGAGTAGACATGGTCATGGGTCGACCCAGCCTGTCGGTTTGGACCAAACCGACACAAACTGACCCGTTGATCATGGGTCTTGAACCGGCCCGTGGTTTGACCAGTTCAATTCATGTACAATACTTTATAGTTTATATATTTTAAACCGGCAGTTTCGGTTCCGAACTGGAACCGAAACCCGAGGTTCAGCTTTTTTAAAATAAAATATATATTATTTTTTAATTATTTTAATGAACCGGACGACCAAGAACCGACAGTCCGTGCATATGTTCGCGCCAGTTCAAGGTCCTCCAACTCTCGGCCCGAAATCGGCGATTTCGACCCGTAACTGATTTTGGTGATCATGACTAGAACTAAATTATTTGATAACATATGTCGGTTTGAATTGGTTAAACTCAATCTCGAATCGCTTATATATTTAAACAAGTCAAACCCAAATAGCTAATCGAACTTGTCGATTAAACAAATAGAGTCGAGCATGTTTGCACTCAACTCTGTAGAAGTGGAAATGAGGCCGAATTAATTATTGAAGGCAAAATCAACAAAAAAAATAAATAAAATGAAAACGGATAATGGACTGTGCAATGAGACGAACCCAATTAAATAGCCCGCATGAGAAGTGTGTGTCAAGCTTAATTATCCAGCTCATTTGGTACTTGTCAAGTCAACCCATTAAAAAATTAAAAGACAAGAGTGTATTGTGCTACATTATAAACTCAATTGATAAAAATCTAATAAGGACACAATTGTCATTTGACAATAAAGGATTATCTTTTTTCCTCTCACTACGATTATCACTTTTCCTCCATTGTTGTCATATAAAAAATTTCGAACTGAATCTTGAGACATCCAGCCCGAAATTAAATGGGGCTACATAAAAAATTACATGGAGCTAATGAGGCTTATGTATAAATTTTTTAAAATATAAGATTAACAATTTTTTTTTTGGACATGGGGCTGGAGCCCACCAGGGTAGGGTGGCTCCGCCCCTGGGCTCATGAAATAATATCGACGAGATCAATGTTGCATGCACAAGAGAATAAAAAATTATGACACCCATGCATGATTTATTACCAAATATATTTCACACGTCTAATACAGTTTATGGAGAAAATGCGCACATAAATGCATCTGTAATGCTTTTTTCATTGCTCAATTTTGTTGCTACATAGTACAAATTATCCTATGTGGCATGAAAATGTCTAGAAGTCTTTCTAGATATAAAAGTCAATCTAAATAATTTCTATTATATATTATATTATTTATTCAATTTATCCTTCTTTTCCAACCAATTTACAATTCTACCCATCACAAATGATATCACAATGGAAACACAATGTTTTAGTTTCTTTTCTTCATACCATACAGAACAAAATGAACAATGTTCCATTGGAGATACTCTTAGTATACACAAATTATATTTTAATACAGTCTACCAATTATGCGGGGCAATCCCAATCTAATGGTTAAACGGGTGGGTGTAACAACTAACAACAACTCTTAGTACAAAGTAGAGAGATCAATGAACTAAATAGTGAAGGCCGAAAGAGTTTCCCCAACTTTGTAGGGGCAGTTGGGTTTAGTTAAGGAATTCAGTTGCAAAAATGCCTATGGTGCTTGGCCCGCCAACCCTAGAATACTTGATGTTACTACACATTAAATCAATGACCACTTTTTCTTGAGCTGTAAACCTTTTAGCAGTTCCAATCAATAAATGGTGTTAGTACTAAGTTGGTTTCTTAGGTGTGTTGTCGTTTTTGATGTAGCATTTGTTGTCCCGTCCATATATGGGATTTGTATCCACATTCAAAAGCAGTGATCTTTGATCGAGCAGTAATTTTTGTTGTAACATTAATCAATAGATAAACTACACAATATCTTTTTTTCTCGACTTATAATTTTCAAAATCTCAAGTTGTGGTATTTCTTGATCTCTGTTGTCTTAAGTCGTGTTTAGCAGCGGCTTAAGC